>JASANE010003231.1:0-116815 GCA_030248225.1 Trileptium ribeirensis | reverse complement strand
TCTAATGAAATGACAAATGTTAGAGCGCATATATAGATAGGAAATCAGGATAGAAAAAATCGTGCGTATCAGCTATCAGGGTTATATATGATATACCAGCGCGAAACCCGTGTTCATATCTAATGAAATGATAAATGTTATAGTGCATATATAGATAGGAAATCAGGATGGAAAAAATCATGCGTATCAGCTGTCAGGCCTATATATGATATACCAGCGCGAAACCCATGTTCATACCTGATGAAATGATAAATGTTAGAGTGCATATATAGATAGGAAATCAGGATAGAAAAAATCATGCGTATCAGCTGTCAGGCCTATATATGATATACCAGCGCGAAACCCGTGATCATATCTAATGAAATGACAAATGTTAGAGCGCATATATAGATAGGAAATCAGGATAGAAAAAACGGTGCGATCAGCTGTCAGGCTTATATAAAATATACCAGCGCGAAACCCGTGTTCATATCTAATGAAATGGTAAATGTTAGAGCGCATATATAGATAGGAAATCAGGATAGAAAAAATCGTGCGATCAGTTGTCAGGCTTATATATGATATACCAGCGCGAAACCGCGTGCATATCTAATGAAATGGTAAACGTTAGAGTGCATATATACATAGGAAATCAGGATAGAAAAAATCGTGCGTATCAGCTGTCAGGCTTATATATGATATACCAGCGCGAAGCCCGTGTTCATATCTAATGAAATGGTTAATGTTAGAGTGCATATATAGATAGGAAATCAGGATAGCAAAAATCGTGCGATCAGCTGTCAGGCTTATATATGATATACCAGCGCGAAACCGCGTGCATATCTAATGAAATGGTAAACGTTAGAGTGCATATATAGATAGGAAATCAGGATAGAAAAAATCGTGCGTATCAGCTGTCAGGCTTATATATGATATTACAGCGCGAAACCCGTGTTCATATCTAATGAAATGGTAAATGTTAAAGTGCATATATAGATAGGAAATCAGGATAGAAAAAATCGTGCGATCAGCTGTCAGGCTTATATATGATATACCAGCGCGAAACACGTGTTCATATCTAATGAAATGGTAAATGTTAGAGTGCATATATAGATAGGAAATCAGGATAGAAAAAATCGTGCGTATCAGCTGTCAGGCTTATATATGATATACCAGCGCGAAACCCGTGTTCATATCTAATGAAATGGTAAATGTTAGAGTGCATATATATAGGAAATCAGGATAGAAAAAATCGTACGTATCAGCTGTCAGGCTTATATATGATATACCAGCGCGAAACCCGTGTTCATATCTAATGAAATGAGAAATGTTAGAGTACATATATAGATAGGAAATCAGGATAGAAAAAATCATGCGTATCAGCTGTCAGGCGATGTACGATCGAAAGAAGTTTTTTGCACAATTATGCGACATTTGAGAAAACTTCGCTAGCTCTATCTCAATCACACATTTTTGTTTCAAAACAAAAAACATAACAAAAAGGGCTAACTAACGTAGATTGCAAAATATTAGACCGCCTAAGAACAATAACTAAACTACACTTAATTTATTCATTGACGTTTCTCATAATAACCGAAATATCGGTTCGATTAAAAATATTTTCCATGCCTGTCCCATCAAATACCGAAGCTTCCAGGGACGTCTTGGGTTATTTAAGTTCAGGATGATGGGAGAAAAATAATAAGACCCGACCTAAACGTTTTCCAACCACTACAATTAAATACACAAATTATTTATGTATACATGTGCCTTAAGTGAGTTTTGTTTTAAAACCCGGCTTGCTGAACTGTGTTTGAAATTTTCTAAGGCAATCGAACAATGTGGAAATTATTTAAACTATTTAAACATTTTATAGTAGCACAACATCAAATTAGATAGATACAATACGTCGGGTCGAAGCTAACACTATTTCAATTGTCTCATTGTCGCCGACAACCATAAACTATATATTAACATAATAACCGGCTTAATGTTTGTGGTTATTGCTCGTGCTTAAAATTTAATAAATGCTTCCATCAACACAATTGCTGCTTTTAGTAGGATTAAATTTACAATGTAGGTCCTATACGACAGGGTGGGCTGGAGAAACCCGAAGGTAAAACTGGGATAAAATCGAACATATCGTGGCATATTGTGTGCTAAACATTGCTCTGACCGACAAATTTACAGCGCCAAGCTATACCTAAAGTCGAAGAAATAAAAATATCCCGTTTAGAATTCAACATCTTAAACTGGTTCAGGGCGTCCCAAGAGGGTAGAGCACGCGTAGGGGAAGGGGGCGGTCCCTGCAGCTTTTTACTACTAATTAAATGATGGGGTTATAGCAAAATAAATCCGAACGTTTGGTCCCCATTCGGTTTTCTTCCCGCGCTCTCTACTTTTAAAGGTCTTGCGACGACGCTAGGCCGTTGCTAACAACATTGATGTTTTACGTCAAAATAAACTCATTTTGGTTTTTAGGCTTAGTACATGGCTCGGACCTTAGCTGGGGAATTGGGAATACTGATACATGTGTGACATTGCGGGGGAATTTGGGAATTGAAATATATGAAATTCCAAGGGAATTTGGGAATTTTGATTTTATGAAATTCCGCGGGAATTTGGGAAACGGCAAAGTGGAAATGTGGGAAACGGAACACCTTTGAAAGAGGAGACTGAAATGTGTGCGTCGATTTACACAATACACATATTTTGCCGCTGGAAACACAATCCCCAAAAGGCAATCATTGGCCACGTTATGTATTAAATCATATTAAAACGTTGTAATTATATGGATTAACAAAATTTTTGGAGGGAATTTCACTAAACTTTTCCTAATCAGTGAAATTGCCCAAATTTATATTAGGAGCGAAATAAGAAACGTATCCATAACTAACTTCAGTCTATTTCAATTTTAATGATGTGGACTGACCCGGTTGTCCCAAACTTTCCGATAGTCCTATTTAAAAGCTATTGCTCTAAATGTTTCTAGTATCCCGACTGTCCCAACTGGGACAATCGGGACAGTTCGGTTTCCACTGTCCCGACTGTCCCAATTGGGACATTTGGGTTTCCACTGTCCCGACTGTCTCAACTGGGACAATCGGGACAGTTGAGCATCCACTGTCCCGACTGTTTCAACTAGAACAATCGGGACAGTTGTGATAATCGGGCAATTTAGAACTAATGATTTAGCTAGACACACAGCAATGTTATAGACACACATATATACATAAATTGACTGTCCCTGGGACAGTTGGGAAGCCCCTGAACTTGACGTGGGCCATTGATAAAATTTAGGGAACATTTGGGGAATTACGAGTTGGAGAAATTTTAGCAAAACTCCGAAAAATTTACAAAAATAATGGAATATAGGAGACGCGTGAATAGAATATACGACGAATTTAAAATTTTGGTTCTGCAGAATTGATGACAAGTTATTATTCCCGCAGATATGCAGTCAATGTCAGTCGATTTAGAATGTAATTTCAGACTCAAAAACATAATTTTTATTAAAAAGAATATAAATTGAACATCTTACGAGTAATTTTCATAAATGCGCCCTATTATCAGAACAAAACAGATTTAAGGGACATACAAGAGGAATTTCTGAAACACTGTTTGGAAATTCTGATTAACAAACCTTTTTAACAGTTGATTTGGAAACATCGATACCAAAATAATGTATTAACATTATTCGACAACCTCATAGGTGCCTAAAATATGAAAATGGTTTCCAATTTAATCTGGCATTTCAATTTCACACAACCTTGCAATAACTATTTGCCCCAAATATTACATTTGCCAAGAATTTGGTAAAAGAGAGTTTCACCGTCTTACCTTACCTCGCGAGTTCATATTTTTCGCAGAAAACAACGGACAGTTCTGTATTTACGGAGCAAGAGACGATAGTAAAATGTATATTTGTTTTGCATGTATTGCTCCATGGTATTATTACGTAAAAGACAGACTTTCTTTTGCAATTATTTCCCCTCAATCATCCGTTTTATCTCACTCTATTAACAGGGCTGTGTACCAAATAGTTAGTTAGAAGTCCATTACTTTTATGTCTGGATTTTTGGAGCTATACGTTATTCCCTTTTAGCACGCTCTGCTGCCACAATATACAGCATGTATGTAAAACTTAAAGTGAAATCTATGGCTTCAGTCATCGTGCTACATACATGCTCATAAGCGGGAGGGGAAATTGTCGTTGCATGTGGTATACAAATAAATCAAGGACGCATCGTCCGAAGCTAGGTCAGTTAGAAGAGAACTGCTTTACGATTGATTTTCACGCTCTTACGTCGCAGCGATTTTATACTATGAAAACAGTTGACAATCTAACATTGTTTCATAATTTAACGAAGAGTGATTTCTGATTTGTTCTATTTCGGGAAAAGCTAATAATGTTTTTGCGTTAATGTTAACAGTTCTGGGACCTAATTTTAGACGCCTGAATGCAATTTATACGTTGAATTTAGTATTATTTATTAGGATATTAAGACGAATGCCTGAGACTAAAATGCTATTCTATATATATGAAAACGGGAAGCTTTTATCGTAATTTAGTGTTTTATTTAAAGATTTTTAGCGGTCGACACTGTTTTGGTTTGTGTTGTCTCGCGTTTGAGGTGCAGGCGGCTTAAATAAAATGAAGTGGCTGAAGAATTAAATAAAATTTATCGAGCGCTTTTCACAAAATTTCGGTGATATAGAATTCACTTCGTTGTCCTAACGGCAGTTTTAAACACCTTTAAACAATTAAAACACAACCGTTGGCTTGCTCTATATCTGCCTGCATGTCTTACGCGTAACACTATAAAATTGTATTGATGTTTAATGCACTTTTGAGGTCAAAACACGTGTAAATGTAGTTATAATATATTTGCTGCATTTATACAGATCAAATTTTCCTTAGTGGAACCATATTTTACATTATGCCTTAAAACCAAGGCAGGGGTACAGATTTTTTGTAAAAAACGCGTCATTGAAAAACCGTTGGCGCCAAGACTATCGTTTCAAAAAGCGTTATAGGCAGTTGTGTAAAATGGTTTATAGACCAATATGGATATTGATATTTTGCTTCAGTCAATAAGAATCCTATGTTGAGTATACCAATTAAATACGTGCAAGCGGCTATTTAAATTTCGAATAAATTGGATGTTACAACATTGTCATAACCAACGTTATTTGACTAACGATATCTATTATTCTTGATACAAGTGGTAAATAATTATAGTTGATGTATATTACGTTGCTGAGTTGCGCGCTGTACATTTGTTGAAATGGAAGTGGGGCGGCGACTTAATTAATCTTATCTACGCAAAAATAATTTCAACACCGAATTTGCGGAAAACTAAAGAATATAAATATGAACTAAAATTTTGTCACATGCAATTTACTTGTTTAAAACATTATTGAAACATGGCAAGCGGAGTTTCCACAACTAGCACAAAACTGTGCTAAAATCATGCATGCCGATAGAATGGGATTATCCCTTTGAGGTACCGGACCACCCTAGGCGAGAAGTACCGATCTCCCGTCGCAAGTCACCCGATCCCTCATGGGGTTCCGAACCGCTTCCATATCCCACCCCTAGGGCACCAAAAATTTTTGCAAAAAATCTAAGGAAAAGAGCTAAAATCGAAAAAAAATTTGCCAAAAAATATGAAAAATTTTGTGTAACAACAAATTTTAATATTTGATCCCCCTGTCGTAGCACTTCCCCCACCAGCGTAATTATTGTCTCTTGGGGAGTATGAAAGCCTTCACCAACCTCCTACGCTCCCGGAACACTTGCCATTTAGCTGGGACCGCAGACCTAGTGCGCGTTTGGCACGTTTACATCATCATTCCATTGATGTATCTTCAATATTTCTTTCCCTAACGCATAAAAAAGCCCAATTTCTGCTTCTGCCTGGAAGTTACCGTTGCTGCAATGAGTTGATCAAGTTCTAAATAAACCGATTGAGGCTTTGAATTTTGCTCAATATCAAACTGGAGGGGGGCCAATATCAAACCGGAGGGGGCACCAATATCAAAATGGATCGGTGCACCAATATCAAACTGGGGCCATCAATATCAAACTGGAGTATGGCACCCATATCAAGCTGGATGGGCACCAACATCAAACTGGAGTAGAGTTTCGTAGAGTTCTATGTACCAGCGTTACATACGACATGTCGTATGCAACACTAGTTACGTACGACATGTCGTATGTAACACTGGTTACAGACGACATGTCGTATGTAACACTGGTTACAGACGACATGTCGTATGTGACATTGGTTACATATGAAAAGATCCACGAGTGATCATACATTGGACCAGCCGGAATTCGAACCCGGATCTTTAGCTTGCAAGACTAGCGCGCTACCATTACACCACAAGCATCGATCACAGCGTGTTCAGCTACGCTATATATGCTAGCGTAGTGAGATGCTACACATACGATATGTCGTATGTAACATTGGTTACATAGGACATGTCGTATGTAACACAGCTACGTACGACATGAGGTATATAACCAAAATTTTTGAGTAGATGGGCCCATTATTCTGTGAATCAGCAATAAGGCAGAATTTTCAAATACGCAGTTTTAAAATTCTCACTTACTTTCGTTCTAAAATTATGTTCTCCAGACTCCGAAAGTCAACTCAACACCTGCTGGCGTCACGCACCTTTTTTGTAAAACCAACTTACCGCAACCATTAAACTCTTGGTTAGTGCAATCTTTAGGGGCATAGCTGAAACAAATAAAGAAATATTTAGAAATATATACACCGTTGTCGCTCAGCAAATATTTGTAATACATGATATGCAACGAGTTTTTACCCAAAATCGATGCAATAAATCACGTGAGAGTTATGTTGCATCGTTAAAGAATGGTCATTGTTCATTCTTTGCAACGCGGCTTGGACGAGCACCGCGTCTCCGATGGACGTGAAATTTCGATGGACGGCGGACGTCCGGGTGCTTCATGACTCTGAGAAAATTTTGTCTGGCACGTTTGAAGAAACGCATCCATCTAACAAGAAAAGCAAAAAACCCCAGAAAAGCCGAGGATAAGTTTACACACCCTAACGGAAACTATTAATTCTACCGAGAAAATCATACAAAGTCACCAATGACATTCAATTGGTCTAAAATTTTAAGAAGTTTGACATTGAAAAGTTTGGTTTGGGGAAGATTTCAACTTCAGATTAGTTACAGGTTCTATTGTAAGTTTGGTGAACTATCATGTTGTGCCTCACTCATTTGCACACAGTACAGTTGTCTTCTGAAAACAAACTCCTATATTTGCTATAATTGGAATCACAAGAATTGGCATTATTTGATATGTTCGCAGTTTTTACTCCGGGTTCACAACGCGGCGGATACAATATTTTATATCAAGTGTAGCAGATGCTTTCATTTGTGATCAGTTTAAGTTTAGCGACTTGATACTGGCAGATGCTTCGCTTTCGATCTGCCTGATTTAACAGTACCGCTGTATATCTCCTGATCGACTACATGTTTTATTTAATCCCAATAAGTATTTACTAAATGCGATATTTCACGTCTGAATAATATCGATTGAATCTACTAAACAAAATAGAGTAACAAAACTAACAACATAATGGTTTCAAAAACAGCAGCAATTTAGGTGCTTATTTGCGGGTAAGTAGTTTCTAAATATTCTAGCGATGTCAGTACAAAGAATCAAAGACACATGATTCGGCATTCATTTACATAGCATGTCTACAATGGAATAATATATGGTACCGATATACTAAGCGAGCCTGCTCCATAGCCTAAGATAAGATCCTTATACAAGGCTTATACTAAGCCTATTCCGAAGTCGGGAGTCCCGGTCCTCACCCTCCGCAGGTGCTGATTAAATCTGCGTTTATCAATCTATCTAGGAGAGGGAGTTACTCCATTAAGGTGTTCAAAAGTGGTATTTCTGGGAAAAGACAATAATTGTTCTGAGCTGAAAGAAAGTAAAAAAATTCCTCACCTTTTAAAAGTTTAAAATTAATCTGTACAAATAAAGAAGTTCACCTAGAAAATAGGCTGACGTTTAAAAATACAAATACTAAATTTCATGACGTAGTCGCAAAGAATACTGTAGTGTGTTTTTGCCAGTGTAAACATGGATGTATGGAGTGTGATGTTATTGCATGTATGCAATTGCTTTCAAGATTTTTATAATTTTACATTGTGGTCAAGGTCCTCCAGATGCGTCCAAATCGAGACGCGTGTCAGGACATACGATGTTATGTAATCTCATGGTATCTTTGGCGTCAAATTACTCTTGGTGGACATAGTATTTGCGGTTTGCCAAGTATAAACTGCGCTCAAGGTTCATACTCTTTACGGATGAAACGGAAGTTTTTTAACTGTGGCAGTAAACAAGCGACATCATGTAAGCTGGTGTGTAGTACACTGTTGTCAAGACATGATTTTTTTAAATGGAATGGTTGTGAGAGAATATATGAGAGCCCTAATAACTTCTATATGTTTGGTCGCTATACAAGAACATCCAAGAATAATTTTTGTCCAATTCATTTTAAACGCTCACACGCTGAACTGAAACGTAAAACGGAAAATATTAGTCAGTTTAATTGGCTTCATATGTTCATTCCTGGGTGATATAACATAATTATTCACCCAGAAAGCAATTTTTCATTGGCTCAAAGTATATTTTGCTTATAGATATCGGTTTTTGTAATTCCAATGGACTTCTGTAAAAAGTGCATATGAATTTTGATAAATAAATGCTGTCTAATTCTTCTTTTACTGAAATTAATCGAAAGTACTATTTCGATATTACGTCTCGGGGTACTTGGGCCGTCAATAGTTGATATTTTTTAGCAAATTAAAAACATGTATTACCTAAGCCTGTTGCTAATTGAGTATTTTTAAGGGTTTAAGCAAAATGGTTGTATTTAAACTGTTTATTGTACAAACTTTTTCAAATCATAAAACATCGCAAATTTCGTGTAACAGAATTACCTGTTAAATATCATCTCGGCTTCGGATCCTAATAGGTTATTAATATTGTAAAACCGAAAAACTTAAAATGACAGTAAATTTCTCAATTATAGTTAAAAGTTTTGTGCTTGCATACCTACCTTTAAAAATTAATAATTTATAAGTTTAGAGTTTCAGAATCTGAGCAGTATAATGGATTTGTAGCATCTGAATTGGTACAACAAATAGAAATGAAAAATGTTGCAAATTTTTGATAAAACTGGTATATGAATGAACTTTAAGCTAATAGCTATTTCGGGCATTACCCTGAGGCACAAAAAATAGTTTAAGGTTGTGGTTTCTAGCAAAACTATTTTAGGGCCGAGTATCAAAATAAATCAAGCCCTTTCGATATTGCGTTATCATGAAATCTGTGAAGATATTGTACTTTACTTCGCGTGGCATACCTTTTAGAACAAAACACGCGTTTAATGTCTTTTACTACCATTTTTTCCTGCATAACCTACAGCAGTATTTTTATTCTAATCGACCTCGATGTGCGTTAGTTTTGTTTAGTGGTCAAATAAAAAGGGTTAAGAACCGATATGCTTCTAAAAATTAATCACAATTTTTATATGATGAATGAGTTGCAATTTGTTTATGGAGACGCGTTGCTTCTCAGTTAGACGTCTCTAGGTTTGTTAAAATTTCAATAACGTTTCTTATTATAATCACAAACAGTTGCCTTATCAAATGGAGATTATGCGGCAGAATATCGATTGGCACAATATTTATCTTCTTTTCGGATGAATGTAATAATATACTGGATTGGTGCCATAACAAAATACGGGTGAAATCAAACAGCAAAACAACGATTGTATGCCATATATATACTTTGTTGGCACTATTAATAATGTACACGGTTAAACTCTATTTTGTCGGTTTCAGGTGACCCTGTGATCGTTGCAGTTTCGATGTACTTAGAAGGCATAAGCGAAATCTCGGTCATGAAAATGGTAAATTTATCTTATATACCATTGATGTTGCACGCCATGTAACAGGACCGGTTCGTCACGAACACCAACGTTCATTTAAACAAATAACATATAACCAATAGTTACATTGTTTTACATATTAGAATATGATTACGAAATATTATGCCCTGTGTCTGAACACTCTGAACTGGTCCTAGCTGAACCAAATACAGGTTTTTGTCGACTCAAGCTACACTATTGCATGTATTACATGCCGTCGGAACAAGTATGTACACCAGAAGAGCACGGCTACAAATTTGACCAAATTAACTCGGTAAATGGGTCAAATTTGACTCAGCTTGGATCAATGTTGACTCGGTACTGAGTCGAACATTGAACCACTCGCTGAGGTATAAAGTTATTGCAATTGATTGAAACCAAAAGGTGACTCAACAGTAGTGAGTCAGGCTGGACCCGACTCAACTGAGCCTAAATTGAGTCAGCAGTTTCTACAGCGTGGATGAATCCCACTGAATAGGTAAACTTTCATAATCTCCTTCTTATGTATATAATGAGCGACTAACCTTAATGCGGGGTTTACGTTATAAATTGCACCCCTTTTTGTAGTTCCTCTCACTGTATAATCACGACCATTCCATGGCGTACGACAGTCAAAAGGACATATATACTATTCAACATTAACGACAATGTCACAGATATCATGTGCTCTATACTATGGTATCGTCGATACCTTATAATTTAAATAGTTTTATAAACAAAATTCAAATTATATAAACATATTCATGGTATCCCGCACACCCTATCGATAATAATAGTATTGCTTGAGGGTTCCTAGAATATATCTTGCAATATATTGCTATATCGTGAAAAATAATCTTTCCTGAATACTGCTGTAACCAGATGGAATTTGGCTGTATCTAGTATACCATATGAAAAATCCTATGATAGTGCCATGGACACCATATAAATTTATTTAAAATAAATTGATGGTATACTATACACCATATCGTTGGCGGTGTTACGCACACTGTGTCTGGACAAAACTTGCACTTTACGGGCAATTTGTAACGTCAACGTTGCATAAAATTATCCCACCAACCATCCTATTTTGTAATAACCGATGTGGAATCCACATCAATAACGGAACAGTTGACGAGTTATTAGATACTATATATTGCTTGCATAGATCAATTTGAAAATTTTCCAATGAAGTGTTCATCTGAACTGTTGAAGAACAAATGTCGTTCAGCAGTCTTGTGGACTAGCATAACACTTTATCTTCAGAATTTGGAGCTGTCTTGTGCGATTCGCGACTAAAATGCAAGTCGTATCTTGTCATGACAACATCCACGTCGCCTAGGGGGATGGCAGACGGTGGCGGCCCGCATTTACTTTTTGGTGACAAATATGAATAAAATTAACTGATGGCGTTAGAGCAAAACAAGTGTGAACGACCGCACCCACCCCATCACCTTTTTGCTCCCTCCTTCAACGTTGAAGTGCTTGCGACGCCCCTCCATGACAAGATACAAATTCATTCACTACAATGTCGTAGCTGAATTGGTCGTGACAAATGCATAGTCGACGTCAACTCTCTTTGACAAATGAATGGCCTAGTTAGGCTATTTTAAATTTTGAAACCACAGGTCGGTAATATGCATGATAGCTCGTTTAGGCTCGTTGCAACTTTCGAACTGTGCATGCGTATACGTATTTTATTGAAAATGATGCAAATAATCCATTGTGGCTAGTCGTAGTGGCATAAGAATTGATATAACACTAGCGGAAATGCAGAAGTATTTATACTGCAAATATGTTGATTGTTATACAGCAACAATGTTGTATTCTTTACAATGATCAATAATCCTTGTTCGGGTAGCATATCTTGTATATACAAGATCTCTTCTAATTGTGTTTAAGTTATATTCTTTTGTTGTGGTGTAAAATTGTCTTTTAAGAGTTTACACTTGAGATGGTCCTGGGGCAAACGTGGGTCGATGAAAGACTTCAATTCGACGGAAAAATAACTCAATATCGTATTTGTCATTTCGCAAGGAGATAGTAAATGCGATATGGCAGCCTGATACGTACTTCGTTTTTGAACGCCGATCATCTACAGACAATAAAGAAAACAACGTATTTGTTCGAATAAGTAGCGATGGGACGGTAATTCTAAGCGAAAGGTTAATTAAAATTGACGGTTTTGTTCTATTAGTTTAAAGCAATTTTTACTACAAAAATTTATTTCGACCACCAAGTCCAAGAACTCAAATACCAAGATTATATATATTGTTGTCAATTGTAAGCAAGGACACGTGTCACTGTACCCTTTCTCGCATATCGTAACACATTAAATACAACGTACCCAGATGACAGATCAAATTAAAATTGACGGTTTTGTTCTATTAGTTTAAAGCAATTTTTACTACAAAAATTTATTTCGACCACCAAGTCCAAGAACTCAAATACCAAGATTATATATATTGTTGTCAATTGTAAGCAAGGACACGTGTCACTGTACCCTTTCTCGCATATCGTAACACATTAAATACAACGTACCCACATGACTGCACAAATGTTGCGGTTTTCCTTGCGTACACGGTTACAATTTACGATGCACAACACGTAGACGCTGCCGTTACTCACTATTTTACGAATAGAATTGCAGGAGTTTGTAAATACGCTTTTGATCGCATCGTATTATGCACTCATGGACTGCGTACAGTTCTGCCTGGTTCAGCATATTTGATGCAGTTTGCCAAACGTGCGAAATGTAAGAATATGCGCTTACGTAAAATTGTATTCAAACACACAGAGTCACTGTTCGAGTTCGCTAAATTGCGAATACCGATAAAATGAACGTGAATGCGAGTATTTACATGATTCAGTTCGAGATTTTGACGAAAGAACAACCATTATCATCACAGATTGGACTCGTCGTCTATTATACCAAACCTATGTAAAGTAAAAGTTTCCTGGTTGTTACGGTGTATTCAACATTTAGTATTTTAAACATTGCATAGCTATTATGAAACTTGGAATTTAATCCCGTTTCGTAGGAAACCGTTTGTCCTGTGATACTTAAGGTTGAGACCGAGAGGGTTTGTGAAAGTCATCAGGCGTGTGACACTGTTTTAAAGACTTATTATGTTATGCATTGCAAAGATGATACTGCATCACTGTGTGAGATGCGCAACGATCAGTAGCTGGTTATTCAGTATAATTATTGTATACCATTGTATCCTGTTAAACAATCTGGAATATTCAGTCTCTTAGACATTGCATTCACGTATATTATTCCCTTAACTATTGTTGATACTGATGATACATAACTATACTGTCCGATATCACATATTCTTGGATCAACAATACTCATGCGGAATCATATATTTATTGCGGTCTAAAGCTTGAAAGTTATATTTATTGAAAATGTCGATTTGCCCGCACCACTGTGGATAAATATCATTGCAAGTCGAAGTAAAGGTGTTCTAAATTTTTAAACATTTTCCTGGAGGAAACATAGATGACGTTCCGGTAGCACATCATTTGCATCCATAACTTGAACACCGCCATCGTTCCTGAATTACTTATTTCCGGATTCTTCGCTTAAACGGCTTCGGTTTGTGCTTTATACACATTGTTGACAGGAACGGTCCCGGTTGCTGCATCATTTTCACAAGTATTGCTTTGGCTGCTGCACCACTGTTTCAGTATTGTAAAGCGAAGACTAACGACTGTCGCCTTATTTGGGTCTGTATGTATGCAGAGCGTTAGAAATGTCAGGAAATAGACCTAACAGAAGCAGATAACGTTTTAGCCAAAATAGAAAGCAGATCGAGATACATCATTCCTGCAGGATGTTTCCTTATTATACGCCATTCAAACTTACCGCTATTTTAGCAAACACCTTGACACAATAAAGCGACAGAACTTAAATTTCACAACGAAACTGTAGAAAAGCTTGACCGAATTATGTATTGGTCTTGGTAAACTATATTAGTGCTTATTATTTCTCGAACCATAAGACTTGACATGCTGCTATTTCAGGCGAGCGGTCACGGTAGCGTGCTCAATGAATCTATATTTATTTCCATTCGATGTTCAAGAATTCGAGCTGCGTTTGGAAAGCTGTAAGCTAAATATTATCATCCAATTTACGTTTAGGCGATATATATGTATAACTTTCCTATATGATTTTTTTAACTATTCGCTGAATATTATGTTCAGTTATCGCACCGATAATTGCTGATTTCAATTTGTTAACCAGACATAAATCAGTATTTCAGAAACAAAAATTCTGAATAATTCGTTTTTCAGTATGTAGCAAGCATTTTAGGAAGACATAGAATATGCAGTCGGTGTTTCATAGAATCCGCAACACAAATGTTTTTGATATGAAACATTTTAAAATATTCCATTAGCGTTATAAATCTACTGAGTCATTATCGATTTTATTTCTGCAGAGGCGCAGAATGTTATCAAAAGTGCGGGCGCAAAGTTTATGTATCTCCTGATCAAAAGGTCATCAACTTCTATTTTGCAACACTTCAATGTTGTTGGTTGTCAACAGAAATAATCGGTGTGCAGTCGCAAAGGTTATTTGTTTTATAAAACAGCTAGTAGCACATCTAAACAAACTGAACATAAAAAGAAACGACCAGGCATATATGTACGATGCCTTCTACGATTTGTAATGGACAACAGTAAAGGATACAACAGTTACATTACGATGTATGTGAATGGCAGAAAATGTTTGTTATGAAGACAGTTTACGTTCTGTTGTAGTCTCCAACAGTTTGTACCAATTATACGAAATATTATAAATATTATGTTACACAGCTGGTATTTATATATCTAGGTTTTGACTGATTTTTCTGACCAAGGCGTACAAGTCGAATTACAGCCATTATTTACTTTACGGCGTCATCGGGCAGTTGCAGTTTTAGGAACTATGCTCTGTGGACATCTACAAGTTTTGAACATATACTGGGCTCATAGGGGCAGAGGAAATAATTCCCTCACTAAGGATCACATACGTCCCTTCTCGAGGGTTCGCCGATCCTCGAGCAACTGAAATACTCAACCAAATGAAAGAATTAAAGCGAGGTTGATGTAAACATTGATGCAGGAAGTGAGTTGTTTTTATTCAAGTAATTATTCGAGAACTATTTGGTATCAGAGGTTCCAAATGGGACTGAAACGTTATAAACGACCCTAAGGTGGATTGTTGCTGATGTTACATCGAACAGAGTAAACTGGATAACGCGGCGTTAGGCGGACTGGTTCCTGGACTAGCTGTAATAAAACTTACACAGAACATAATTAAAAAAGGAATTTAAGCAGCTATGATGATAATTGAAGCTGATACATTGAAGATTAGCGTATCTTGAACTTAGGTCTCTAAATCCTGCGCAGCGAACAAGTTCCATTTGAGCAGCAAGCAATGTTATAAACAAATTCTCGATAGGTTTTGCACGCATATACGTCAACAAATTCCGCTGCTTGCGCTTATACACAGACCAATGCACGAAAGAGTGCATTTGTGAAAACCATTGCACTAACATTTGCAGTGGTGCAGACCATTGCACTATAGCGCGTAAATGCAAAACTCCTTATCCCAGTGATAATAATAACCATTGCCCACGCGAATGCAATAGCATCGTCAAATGCACGGCGTGATTGCAATGGGCATTTCAAGTGCACAGGCACGTGCAATGATTTTGTTTTTGCGCTCATGGGACCTGACGTTATAACTATTGCACGAGGGGTGCATCTGATATTTCCATTGCACTCGAGTCCAGGTGCGTGCAACTGTTGTGACCATACTGGCTATGGTGTGCTGTTGCTGCACACAAATAAACGTGAACGATGCATTACAAATGTCGCTTTTCTCAGCGAAAATGAAAAAACTAGAAGTTAATATTACATATTTTTGTATATGTTATGCACAGTTGACGCGTTTATACTCAAACGTGCCATATTTATATTTGAACAATGTATATTTGGAGGCGGCTCCCAAACCGAACGTTTACACAGCTAATGAAATTATACAGACACTAATTACTACACAAGTCTTTGCATATCAGATATGTGATATGTTGATCGTTCACTAACTAATTTTGGTTGCAAACGGGAAAGCCAGAAGAGCTCTTAATTACATGACATCTTCGATAAATATTACAGAAATATCGATGACACAGAACGTTTAATGTCACATTGCTGCAGATATTTGTCAGACTGGTCGCTTGAGTAATATTGAACATTAACCGTTACAGCGGGTTGCTGTTACGTGTGTGATTTGTATCCATCCTCTAACAATAACTGCTGCCATACCCAGATTGTCCAAGCGAATTACTTCTTCCAAATAAAAGGTTTAAATCCACTACTAGGTACTGTTAAATTTAACTTTTCCTTTGCGAGCATTACAAACCACTGTGCATATTTTTCCCTATAAAACGTTACCAGTATATACTTGAACGTTTGGTCACAGAACAACTGACAACCCATGTAGGACACTGTTAAATTTATATGCTATTATCTAGTTTAGCAGTGATGACTGGTGATCTTACTTCTACAAACTGTGGTTCAAATACTGTGTGTGCTAGCCTTTACGATTTCCTTGATCTGCAAGCCGCAATATAATAGCAGACGTATCCAGGAATAAATTCAACCAGCGTCACACAAATCCTTTATATATAATGTATGCAATTTATTGTGGGGCAATAATTCCTTACAACAGAGCAAGCGCAAAATATGTGTCAAACCTCAATTTTTGATCAGGGTTTTATGTAACTGTTATTTTCCGGTTCGCTTGTGAGAAATCTCTTTGTCTGCTCCGGTAAGCATAAAATAAGGCAGCAATAAAATCAGCATAAAATTAGCTTCCACAATTGGCGCTATATCGACAAGATCTTTAGTATCATATAAAACTTATAAGAATTATTGAAGAGAAATCCACCAACTTTAAGATAAGTATTGAGATAATCATACTGTTGAAATTGTGCTGTATTTCTTCTTTTATATAAAAATTGCACTGTTTTCAAAAATTGAGCCAATTCCACTTTCTTGATTATCAAAACAAAGTTGCATATTCTTAGAAATCACGAAACATACTATATATTAACTATTTATTTATTGTAAGCATTCTGTCTATCTACGTAGAACGTTTTGTTTAAACACAGTTCTAATGTTATATACTTAGAATCTGTGAAAATAAATAAGGTAGCGCTTATGAAATGTTGTTCGAAAACAAAGTCGGAAATTGTGCTAAATATTAACACTATCCTAATATTGGCAGCTTTTGTCTTATTCGTTAAAGATTTCTTGTCCTAGTGCAATTTAGATGTTTGGAATGTTTTATTGTGATACCCAGTTGTACTTAACTATCAGAACACCAAGTTATTCGACATAGAGATTTAGTAGTTCGATCCTAATATTGGCATTGCGTAAAATTATTTTTTTTTGGGTTCGCTACAAAGACTTTTAGGCGTCCAGGTATTGCTATGCCTGACGGCATATTTTTACATCATCTGATAGGAAATTTCCCACAGATTCTGAGTATATACTTCGTTTTGTGATTAGGTAGAGGTAACCTTACAAAATTTCGGACATCTTGGACTGGCATCAGAATATAGCCATGCTCCTTATTCTGATAGTTACCATATTTCAACAATATTGACAATGAGGATATAATAATAACAATGGGGCAATTTGAATCTCGCAATGAATGGAATTTTTTTAAATTAGTGTAAATTTTACTGGAAATGGAAATTTCCAGTGAAATTGTCGCGGAAATTGGATGGAAAAGAAAATGCAAAATTCATTTTTATGACAAGCCTGCCGCGTAACAGCAGATGTGCGAGAAAGGCATGGGGAATAGCGTCGCAAAGTTAGACTGCCTCTGCTTCTAGTCAGAGATGATTTTCCCATGAAACGGCAAGCGATAATGTTATCATCAACGGACGCAAAACTATGCCAATTCATCCTTTTTATGCTATCACTCTGAAGAGATCGCAGTTTCTGGCGCTATTGTTTCTACAACACATTAAAAGGAAAATCTGTTTGTTCTTAACACACGTGGTGCTGAACAGTTGTCATTGTCACTATTTAACAGCAGCTTTAGTTGGTCACCAGCTTACAAATCCAACAACCGGGGCTTGTGGTCGGACAGCTATAGGTAAATTATTGACTATAGGTTATGGGTTAGTAATTTATGCACACAAAATCATTTCAGTGTAGGATAATTTAAAAATAATAGGCGCTTTCAAACTAAATAATAGCGCGTAAACAGCCAAGTGTAGGCCGGTGATTCGGCATCGATCAACGAAAATGTGATCAATGCCGCCCTCTGCTGTCATTACACAAAATGCAGTTTGATATAGGTATATTTGATGGTTTAAAAACTTAGAACGCAGAAATTAACTTAAGAATTTGTTGTTAGTGGATTTAGTTTCTGCGTGAACCTACTTCATGACTATAATGGCATTTAACTGCAGTCCGTATATAAGTTAGATGTGGCACACGGCATGTGTCGAACAAGGCGTGAACTCCACTGGTTTCATTATCATCTCCACTCAGCTAAATTCATTAATCGTCTATGCAGAAGCAAAACATTTATAACAGGAGTATTTTTTAAATTTGCCGGCAGATAATGGATAATTTTGCTACACAAAAGTAAAACGTTTGTTTAAACTACAGCGCTATTGGCACGCAGCTTAAGTAAAAGATATTTAGGCTGAGTGGGGTTTTTACACCCTAGCTTTATCAAAAATACAACTTTGTAAGTGTCTATGCTATCGCACGTATAAGCATACCTATGCCAGATGTATATATATATACTGTTAACTTGACTAGATTATGGTTTAACATAACAAATTGTGGTCGCGAATAAATCGTTCTTTATTCGCAATGTGTAATTTGAACTGAAGCAAATGCGAAATTGGATGAATACAAGACCTGAGCTAACATTTACCGAGTTAGCTCAGCTCAATTGTTGCGATGGGTTGATTTATCATAAAGCTCTACTGACTTATACTTTAGCTCAGACAACGTTTACACCGTACGAGATCGAGTTTTATAAAAAATTTTGAAAAAATCAATGTCAATTTGCGTGAAAGTGTTTCTGGAACAATCTCAGTGAGCACTGAGATGGACTCAAGAGTTACAATTTCTTTTCGGTTGAATTGAACGCGTTTTAGCTGTCCTTGTGCAACCTCGATATGAGTAGTATAGGGGAGGATTTGAGACCTAAGTGGAGGTGGAGTCGACTATTTATACGGTGCATGGTTTGTTGTTGCCACTATCAGTTATACGCTAGTAGAGTGTAATTTATGAGATATTAGTGTGTGTTTTTCTAAAATTTTTGGAAAATAAACAAAATTTGTATAAAATTTAAAGTTCTACAAATCAAATATAAAAAATCATTCCAGTGGGTAGATCGGCTAGTCATAACGTTTGACACTTTATTGCAGTGTAAATTTAATATTGTCTATATAAATTAGCCAATAGCTCTCAGAAAATTATGATAGTTAACCAAAACCAAGGTGTATTTTTGGTAATATTCTAAGAATTATTTATGTTAAATATATGTAAAGATGAATATAATTGAAGGTTTTATTTCTGTTTTCGTAACAATGATTGTTACCAAACCGATTGGACTATACATTCTGAAAATTGTCGGAAAATGTGGAATGTTCAGGTGTAATTCCAGGAATTCTACTCTCCAAAATATAATATGTATACATATTGCTTATATGCCTGCATATAAATAAAATATATTGACCAAAACCCTGATTCGTAAAACCCATTGGACTATACATTCTGAAAATTGTAGGAAAATGTGGAATGTTCAGGTGTGATTCCAGGAATTCTACTCTCCAAAATATAATACGTATACATATTGATTATATGCCTGCATATAAACAAAATATATTGACCAAAACCCTGAGTCGTAAAACTTATCGCATATTGCGATAATCAACTTCAGCATCTATACAAAAATATGTCTAATTATCAATATGTTGGGTATAATGTTTGCATCTGAAACGTTAGAATATTATTATTGATAAGATCTTTAGATAATCTACAAGCCAATAGAGTTTTACAAGAAGATATATTTGTGCACTTAACAACGAGGTGTAAGGCTCAAAAGCTCCAGTTCTATCATTCTTTGGTTGGTTTGGTGTTTCTGTCCGCTTCTGTTTCTTAGCTTTTTTCTTAAGAATTTGGTTGTTTCTGATATTTGGAACATGGAGCAGTGGGATAAGAATAATAAGGTAGGTTAATGATTTAGAACATTAAAAACTAGATACTACGCTAAGACCGTTGGGTTAGTAAGATTATTTGAGAGACAATGTTGCGACAGAAGTTCTGCTTAAAGCTTCATGTTCTGTGAAAATCTTAACCAATCAGTTTAGGTATTATAAAGTTACAGCCTATAATTCAAAAATTCGTCTTTATTTTAGCCTGAAAACGGGTTAGGGTAACCCCTGCTTGCGAACGGTAAGACTTACACAGACGTGCCTACTACAACATGTGACATATATCAATCGCACCCAATGATGAAAAAAAATTGTGAACTTTCGCCAACCCATTCCTGAGTTATAGCTGTTGCAAATTGGTTACATCAATTATATATGTAAGTAGTGTCGTTGCTAAGCAACAGGATAATTCGTCTTTGTAGAAAACTTTTATTCAGAAATTTTCGTCACTTTACAAAACTTATTTTGCATAATATCTGTAGCTAGGTAATCGTTATCTAAGAATGATTGCCTATCGTCGATGGCCATTGGCAATCCGTACCGTACCAAATTATTACAGCTGACTTAGGATTTGACGTACAGCGGAAAAACGTATCATAGTGATTTCATGTTGAATTAATGTATGCTAGTACTTAGGGTATAACCCAACGGCAATAAATTTGTAATCTGCTGTTGTGTGAAAAGTAAACTTTTGCTATAGTGAATTATATGTTGGAAAAGGTAGAAACTGTGTTACCTGGCGAGAAAGCTCTGTAAGTATTGTTGTATAACATTCACCAGCCGTAACCGTGCCCTGTTTGGAATAAATGGATGCTACGTTAACAACCGCACGTAATGATGTGAAATAACAATACATCATGCAAAGTAAATTTGGCTTAGCGTGTTTCAGTCGAAATAGATAAAAGTTTTGCTTCCAAATGACCTTTAATGGAATTTGTATATATATATATACAGGCTGTCAAACCGTAACATCCGTTAGGGTATAATAGTGACCGAGTAATGGTATGTGAATTTTTGTTTAGTCGACATTTTTGCCTGCACAAAGCCTTGTACCTACCCGGGATTGTTCAAAGTTGCACAAAGTATTGTTGTTGGGTCCAGAACAAGTCTATTATTTGCGGAGAGTCTAGTATTGGTATTCATATAGGTTTTGATTTGGTTTTTGCTAAAAAAAGCCTATTTGGTACCATTTTATAAAATCAAACCAGATGCTCCACTATGGCCCTTGGATTAGACAATTTAAGTTGATATGACTACTCAGCAAGAACATGGACTAACTTATTCCGATCTAAATCCCAGAATAGCAATTGAGTAAATATATTATATAGTGCTGTTAATGTGGACATGAACTGTGAAAATTTACGTTCATGCGACACCTGGTCATATATGTATCTCTGAAAACAAATTGAAATAACTGCAAAATATACTTCCATTTAGTCGTAAATCCATGCGTGTGCTCCCTTATTTCCGCTTGCTGATTACTTTACAATAATAAATGTTGAATAATATTTTAGGAGTCTGCGATATGGAAATTTCTTGATAAACGCGGAACATTTACGGAAGACGACTAAGATGATGTTCTGATGATTTCGGAAAAGAAAATGCGAACTGTATATTATTTTTCAAATAATAGTAGCTGAAATTAGGTAATGCATACAGAAGCGTAAATGCTAGTACAGTAAGTGATCGGGCGTTAAATAGCACAAAAAAACACTTTTAGCCATATTATTGTACTTCAAAAATATTCTTGCAACTGATCCACTTAAGTGGAAACGGTATAAAGTACATATTAATTTTAACCGTTGAGTTGAAAATTCTAGGTCACTGCAACCAGTATACGTTAGCATCTGCTGCGGTAGTTTCTAACATCTGATACTTATGCGATTGGAAAATGCTGTCCACCAGTAAAAGGTTACTGTCAGGCACTAGAAAATAATGATAGTTTCCCATAGTCTAGCTTGTATATTATGAAGTAGAGGTGATGCAAATTTCTAATGTCTTCTTGTCATACTTCAGTTATTCTATACATAATTTGATATTAAAATAGTAATGTGATATTCAGAATTTGTTGTGACATTTAGGGTGGTATTTGATAAATAATTTTACCAGTATAGGGACTAAGTACCATATGGACGTAGCAATGAAATACGCCAATATTGACCGTAACAGTACCGATGCCAACTGGACTATTTGTGGTTTGGTGCCCGGCTGATGGATATTCGGGGGAACAGCTAGCTACAGAAGGGCCAACCACTGATGCAGAAAGGTCAGCATTCATGTCTAAAGTCAAAGAAAACTATAATATTCGATTCAAGGCAATAGACTGCTACACGTATAGTGAAAAGGAGTTGATGTATATAGAGTACCAACGGCGCGAAATTGGAAAGCGCTTCGACCGAAATGATATAGTGATACAGAATCGATTCAATGGTGGACAAAAGAAATTTTAAAGTGGATCAAGTATATACTACGTCGACGGCTACATTGCAGCAGGGAAGTATGGCAACGAAAAACAAATCATTATTGAATTCGACGGTTGTCATTGGCACGGATGCCCGACAATGCTAAATATTTCAATGAAGAACAACAAGGATGGCTTTAAAATACTGAGCGCAAACATAATTTTTTGAAAACTCTAGATTGCGAACTAATTATTGAAAAAGAATGTGCATTTGACCCTTACATCGCCGAAAATATAAGTAAACCCGAGTGGCAAGAATGGAGAGATAAACACGTCAAATCTAGCTTTAGCGATCAACACAATGTGTTCGGAAGAGACGTTATATCACACATTATGGCCGGAAAACTATTTGGTATTGCTGAAGTGGACTTACAAATACCGTACTGGAACACGGAAGCTAGGAAAATGTGGGATGAAATGCAGCCAATTTTTAAAAACGTTAAAATAACTCGCGAAGACATTGGTGAACACATGAAAGCGTATGCTGAGAAGCATGGAGTCATGTCTACGCCTAGGCGATCCCTTATTGGATCCTACTGCGGAACAAAAATACTTCTTGCTACTCCACTTCTCCAGTTCTACATCTTAAAATGTCGAGCAAAGGTAACCCGTGTCCACCAATTTATCGACTACTGCAGTCTTGCCGCTTTCAAACATCTCGGGAAAGAGGTAGCCGATCAACGTAGGAAGGCAGACAAATGCGATTCGGAAAGTTAAAGGCGAAATGGTGGGGGGGTGATTGGGGGTGGTCGTGTGGGGGTGGGTTTGGAAAAGAAAGGGTTTTTAAAATGGGAAAAAAAAAATTATTATAGACCTACCAAATATAATACCGTTTTTTGTATACCAGTACGCTAAACTACGAATGTTACAATTTTACCTTTTCCTACTGGAAACCGTTGGAAAGGAAATGTTTCAAATGATACAGATGGATACAGACAGTTTATATTTCGCAGTTGCAGAAACTACTCTGGAGAATTGTATCAGCGATCCAACCATACGTGCACGCTTTGACTCTGACAAATCAAATTTTATTGCAACAGACGATTACAGCCAAATAACTCCTGGTTTGTTTAAACTGGAATGGAGCGGCGATGGTATGATTGCACTTAACTCTAAAACATATTTCCGCTGGAATAGCGATGGAAAAGGCAAATGCTCTACTAAAGGACTATCAAAAGTTACGAACAGTATAACAAAAGAACAGTTCATGGGGGTTCTAACAAAAAAAGAAAAAGTTGCTGGCATAAACTATGGATTCCGATTTATGAAGTCTGATACATTTATGCAGTATAAACAGGAGAAAGATGGACTGTCTTACTTTTATCCAAAAAGAAAAGTTCAGGAAGATGGCGTCAGCACCAAGCCAACTTTACTCTAAGCTACATTTCGAGTGAAATAGTTGCAAAAATAACTAACCTAGATTAAGCTTATTTTTGTCCCGTAAGAGGAAAGACCTAAAATTTCCGCCAAGACGCCATTTTCCAATAAAATATTCGTGATTTCAATTTTTACAATGTTTGTTTAATAAAGTTTGGGAATTTCATGAGTTTGTTAACAGGTTTACTACAGAATTTTTACTGAGCTGATACCACATTAACTTTGTATAGGGCATAAGGGAGGTAGAAACAAATACTGTAATAGGTTTTAAACACCATTTAACTGGCAAAGTGACAAATGATTTCATGCATACTTTATTGCTATTAATATTTTTCAGGATATTAAAAATGGATTACGACAAATTAGCAGATAAAATAATAGCAAATATGTTAATCGACGACGAATGGAATAATGGAATGATAAAGGATTTTTGGGACTCTTTAAAAGCAATATCTGGGATTGATTTTATATATATAACTGAGGTAGTAGTAAGCCGCGTAATGGTGATTATTGAAAAACGAAATGTAAAAAATGCAACGAAGATCATACAGGAGTTAAAAAACAATAGTAGTAATAACATTTGCTTAGGGTGCTACTACGATCATCCAAGCCAATCGCATCACATGGGGGTAGGTGGTTGCTTAGAAGAAAGAAGCAGCGAAATCAACAGGTGGGACGTTAAAGAAACATGCAGAAAACTAGGACTGAAATTTAGTGAAAAACTATATAAGGAAGTTAAAAAACAGGAATAACTGTATCGAGTGAATTGTGATTTTTCTTACGTACTAATAAACTCATATGGCCGAAATTTTGAAAATTGAAACATAGAAAGCACACTACAATCAATATTAGAGTGCCTTGTATGTTTCAAGCACCTACACATATATTATATTCAATATTTATACAGAATAGGACTGTGTAATATCATCTTTACCACAGTTAAGATACACAAAGGGACTGTTACCACCCTCAGTTTTAAACCTATGTGAAAATAAGTTTATGCACAAAAAAATGAGACACATTGATCTTTATATTCAAGTGAATAACCATAATTAGGTTTATTGATAAAATAAACAAAGTTGAAGAAATATTTTAATGAACCTAATATATTATTCACTAAGAAAATTCTTGGTTATAGATTGCTGAAATAGATAAAGTTGTTTACTCTTCAAAATTTCCCATTTTAGAAGGAGGCCCATTACCATCACAAAAATAACTGTAACAACAACAACTTTTTTGTCCACACCAGGGACCGTATAAATAGTCAACTCCACCTCCACTTAGGTCTCAAATCCCCACCCCCTATACTACTGATATGCATTTATGGGTTGTGACATATCTTTATTTTTGTTTTCAGTGTTTTTTCTTAAAGTTAATTTTAAACCGATTTGTTTTAACTCTGAAAATCTGTTTAGATTGACCATGTAAGGATTTTGTCTTCTTGTGGTATAAAGTGGTCGACATAACATGTGATCTGCAGGGAGTTTATAGTACAACGGTGATTTATGTTTTGGCTGTAGGCCATCTCGGTAAACGAGCGGCAATATTAAGACATCGGTGTAAGTATTGGGATCAGCTATCAGTACTGGGAATACACAGCAGTTATAATTATTGCTAAAAAGTACAGAGGTACCTAATTATTCCACAGAAAGGAAAATTTGTTAATATTAGGTACAGTTAGCCTACGCATTTCCATGCTCTTTATAAAATATATAGATACATTATAAGAATTCTGTAGTATTCTAGTACAAAAATTTGTGTCACGTCTGAAACATATAGATTCCATATAGTTTCTTTACGGCCATTGCTGGATTCACATAACGCATGCAGCCAAAGTGAACAGTTCTTTTGTACGTAGAAGCGTTATATAAATGTTATATCACTAAAATGTTACTCAAGTGCTAAAGTCTCACATAACTATAGGTATATGTTGCTTATAGTCAGATGTTGCTGTTTATAAACAACTATAATGCCAGATTCAGTTGCAACAGATTTTATAGTTAACATGCGTTATTTCCTCCACAGCAATTATACTGCACTATATATATGTGATCTACTTTAAATGCGTACATCTGGATTGCTCTTTTATCACTATCTTAAAGCCGATGAACTAGCTGAAACTAAGGATATTCGTTACGTACACGGTCAACATTTATCAAACAAATGTTCGGTGTATGTCGCGATAGCTATTTTATAAATTGAAAAGCAATTTGCTGCGTGCATTAGCTTAAAACACTCTTCAAATCGTGTTTTTGATTGCATACTTTTACACCTTTATTAAACTGCGAACGCAGCTGTTTAATTCAGAATATCATTTGATGTACGCACAAAAAACGTGGGAAATGTGGAGGCGCACGAGTACATTAGGTTCGTACATTCCAGTGTCCCCGTTCGAATACGCGAAACTGTGCATATATTACCGATACTGACGGCAAAATTCTGAAACTGGCAAAAGAACAACTACGGTGTACGCTTCGAACATGGACACGCGTCCGAGCTAACTACCTGTGGAAAATCGTTGTATACTAGATGTTACGCTGTGACCGTTGGGTTGGAAGTCGCACTTTAATTGCAGAAATATTAACAATAAAACATAAAACATACCTGGAGCTCAGTAATTAAAGTATAACACAAATATTTGATCTTTAAATAGTAGTCGTGAAAGTCGGATTTTGAAGATGCATTCGCAATCAGTAGAACCCATTAAATATATATAGTTTATCATGGTGCTTCTATCCATCGACACTAAGCTTCAACTTTGAGCAATTTTGTATTCTTAATTACGGTGCTTCTGTCAAACACTTCAAACTAACGCAAAAACGGCGAGCGAACTAATGTTTTTGTGACATGTGGTTTCAACCTAACAGTTATTAAATTGCTTGTATTTGTATTTAGATGACTTTTCCGTTAAAGATATACGGTACACGTGGGCAGACAAAAACAGCCCAGTAAAAAAAAGGCACTGGCAACGTTGCCACAGTTTCGTATTGGTGACAATGATGTGCTTCAGCACGAAATAAAGTTATCTTCAGGGCAGCGAGTTTGGAGTATAGACTTGCGGTAAACATTGCTTCTAACTTCCTAACACCATGCTCGTACAATACCGGCTATCATTACCTCAAGGGTGCACCTAAATTTTGCGAATCTGACAGATTTGTTCGGTTTTATTGGTCAGACACAAGAAACTACGGGACTTAGCAAGTCACAGGCGCGCTCCACGAGGTATATTCAGACCTAGCCCGATTGGTACCGCATGGATCCAGTATCTGATGTGAGCGCTGCACCCAGGGAAGCTGACACTGATACCTGCTTACAGGCTATAATGTCAAGCTGCTATTCCCTATGTCGATATCACTTGGAATCTGAATAAACTGTCTGATCATATTCGAATAATTGATAAAAGTGTGAAGGATGTGTAAATTATGATACCAGCTCAGCTATCGAATAGAAATGAATACCTGGTCGTGCTTTGAGCTTCGCTCTATTTCGCTAGGGGAGGCTAATACGATTCGGATGAGGAAACTGAAATTTCGCCTTTGATCTGAACGCTGCAAGTCACAACAAACGGAATACAAACTAGTTTATACACACGATAGACAAAACCGAAGCGATGAAAATAGCAAACATGTACCAGAATAAACCAGAATGCATGAATATATCGGTGCATAAATGTATGGTACAGAATATAACCAATTCAACTTAGGTTTACCTCGATTGTCTCAGTGTTCAGCTCGACAGCGACCTTCTCGCCTGAAATAAGTCTATTCAAACAATATACAAAATCTAATCTAGTTTTGAAATTAGTTCCATCGATAATAGTGTTCCCAGCGTTTCATGACCAACAGTGCATGATATTTAAATATGAGTTATTTCTAAAGCTTGATTGCCGGTCGGCGGTGTGAAAACACGTGGATTAGGGCTGTTGTGCTCGCAAATATCACATACAATCTATTTAAGTGTGCTCGTTTCATAAGTTTACAACGCCCGATGGTCAGTTCGCTGGTGTCCGATGGCTATTTCGCCGGGACCTTAATATTTTATAGACACGCGATGCGTGCCGATTAGGCAAAATCTGTATATACCGTAATACTACAGAGACCGGATCGGTGTTATATGATAACAGGGGCACGTAGCGATGCGTTATGATCACCGAACAATTTTCTCGCTAATTGAGATTTCGACCAAAGAGGCGTAATTTACAGATGAAAGCATCGTTCTCGTCCATGGCATTTTAACATGTATGAGCGACATTTCGTTGTAAAGTTTGCTATACTTCACTTCGTAGAGCGCTATATACACGCATATGCACACTTCTTCTGCTTGTCATTGGTAGGTCACAGTCAGCTCTCGAATTTATTTCGTTACTGGCACAGTAACACCTCAAATATTTCCACTTAGAAGTTACGTTAACGGTGACCTTATTACGTCAAAATTGTTTAGGATTTAACACATAGGTAGTACCTACCGTTTGTTACCGGAAATCTATAATTGGCTGGGGCTCGCCCCTGCCTAAAGAAGCCTGTTTAATTAATATATCAGATTAATATATAATGCGGCGTTTACGTTATAAAGCACCCCCAGGACATGTGAAAGTTTTGTCCCCTATGGTCTAGACCACACCATCCAGTGGTATAAGGTATATACCCACACTATGTAATGCAAAAGATGGTGTATGAGAAACCATTGCCGTGGCTATAGTGTCTTAATCTACCTATTGTTTTTTACTGACGGTGTCAAGGACACCATACACAAACCCATTATATATTGCGTGTAAATAGCAGCATGGTGTAGCTAACAGCATATAAAATTTATGGTGTAGTGTACACCATACTATTACCGACAGTACACTGCCTATGTGTACTATCGGAAAATACCATCAGAAACACCATGGTGTCCAAGACACCATATAATTGATGGTGGAAGAGACACTCAGGGTGGACAAAACTTTCACATGGGGGGCGCTTTATAACGTAAACGCTGCATAAGTTTATGCATATAACTGTTGTCTAGTGAACTCATATATTATTATGATATATATGTATGCCTATACGGCTATTAACTATACTACCATTGCTTAACTATCATTATTATTAGTATTATTGCTTGATATTAAGGTAGAGAAAGTGTGTCGGAGAAAAGCACCGACGAGGATACCGTAACGAAATAGAAGGAGACAGTGACCAACCCAAAGGTCACGCGAAAAGAAAAGGACACAGACAGAGAGCGAGTATTGGATCAGGACAAGGGCACGAAAACCTTAGATGTTTCAGAAGGACCAGGAGCAGACGCGGGCACAGGAGCTAGAGATAGATCGAACAACACTAAACACTAGGGGGTTTGACACAGGACTGTAAATCGATGTTATTGTTCGGTCGCATTATGGTAGTGTACAGAATCTGAGCGGTTTCTCAACGTTAACGGCCGCGCAATCGATGCCGTCACGTGATTGTTTTCTTCGCTCATACAATGCGAATGGAATGCTGCGCGAGAAGCCCGCCTTACCGGAACGCAATATGGAATAACCAATATCACCGAAAAATAGCATATATATACAATCAGAAATTAATGTGGGGTATTTGGGTCCACTGTCATGAGCAAGAGCCAATTGAAGGTCAGACAACCCGTGTAATGTTATATTCGCCAGGAGTCACTTGTCTAAATTTGGTGACGTCAAAAAAATAAGACTGGATGGACTCATCAGGGCTATTGCATTCTGTAGTAAGTGGGCTATGCAATGACATATAAAACTCTCACCTAGCTTACTCCTGTCGGGACAATAAGTTGCAATAATACTTCTGATCGAGTGATTTCCTAGAACTGCGGATCGAACAATCAAATTATCACATAAGTAACGTAATTGCCTGCCATACGTACATACGTATCTTACATCATAGGAGCGGTGGCTTGGGAGGGTGTCAGCAAGTGATGCAAATTTTCCCATTTTAGGAACTCTAAATTTTTTCTACTTTTGCTAACATTTTCCTGAATTTAATATTGTCAATTTGTGACAAATTTCTTATTTCCGCTATTTTTAGCCCATTTTTGCTAAAATTGTCCCCACGCACCCGGCACGAAGAGGGGCCCCACACTTAGAGGGTAATCCCCCTTCCCCATCGATACTTATAGTATAATAGTATATATCAATATTAAAATGATACAAACAGCCTGACTTAATATGTAAGCAAGTAGCGACTGTTTGTCAACTAACTGGGTTTAGCTTGAATTAGGTCGACGCACCGTCGACTAATTTAGTTCAAATGGGCCTCATTGGAGACGCCGTGAGATTCTTCTCCGAAAAGATTGTCGTAAGTTGGTACTTTTATATAATTGAGGGTCAAGTTCTCAGAATGACCCAAAAATGCTACAATTGTGCAGTAGTTTCATCTTCCGCACAATTTGATCTCCTACTACCAATACCTCCAATGCAAACTTAAGCAAATATACGGCACAAGCACAACTATCGACAGAATGCAAAACACAACAAAATCACTTTAAAGCGCATGACTGACAAAATCACGAAGCTGCCTCTGAAAGTTTAATTTAGCCAATATATGCGACTAAACTTTAGCTCAATCATTTTATTGATATTTCATATCCATGGCTTATCCAGGAAGTCCAACACTGATGAAAAGCGCAACAGACCGGTGTCACGGTACAATTTTCCCCCGGTATGATTTCTCCCCCGGAAAAATTGTACCGGTATGATTTTCCCCCTGAAAATTTGTACCGGTATGATTCTTCCCCCGAGAGGAAAATTGGGTCAGTCAATTTGCCTCCCGGAAAATCATACCGTGATACCTATATTAATTTTCTACTCTAATTAATGTGTAGGTTACATATATATGTATGCCTTCCTTTCAGCTGTAAACTTCACCAAACATAATTATACGCGATGGATAATGAGTATGACGATGTATTCAATTATTTGATAAGAAATCAATACCCCCAAAGTTGGGAGCACTTAGACAACAAGAGCGCTAAGGGGCTAAAGCGGAAACTTAGGTCACGGTGTTCCGGATTTGAGGTAAATGGGGATCAACTGACTGTGACAGTGAAAAATAAGACTAAGATTTTCGAAAACCATCGTACCGGATGAGGATCGTTAAGGATTTTCATCGGGGACATTTTGGGAAAATCAGAGCTGTTGAAGTCATTCAAGCCAAAAATTGTTTTTTAAGTAAACGTTATGGCGGAGTGTCTCTGAGCATGACTTTTATGGTTTGGCTGAGCGGTTAAAATTGACCCGTTCTTCAATACATGCACACATTTTCATAAGAAATATGTCTATGCCAAAATTTAACTTCATAAACACTGTTGTGTGACAGAATATTTTCTCGGGGGGGGGGGGCGGAAAGAATGCTGGTACAAATGTTCCGGGAGGAAAATCATACCGGTACAATTTTTCCGGGGGGAGACATTATACCGGGGGAAAAATGTACCGTGACACCGAAACGGCTCTACGCAGCTAGTGAACTTAGAGTCTCGAACCATGTCTTAATCGAAAACATTCCAAATCAAATTCAAACGGAAAATTGCAAGCCCATCTGTTTTACTTGACAAAATGCTAATAAATTAAACATTCAAAGTTTATTGATTTCAATCTTACAATAGAAGTAAACATAGTAAGCCCATATGTGTTTACTTGACACAACGCTCATAGATTAAACATTCAACGTTTATTGATTTCAATCTTACAACAAAAGTAACCATACTTATTTTTAAAACAGTTTACAATAAACTTTTCATCTAACTGTATGTCATATCGTGATTCAGTCAAAGCTTTCCAACCAAGCCTGAGTCATAGTTTTTCACAAAAACTAACATAGTATCACAAAAACCGCACAACCTCATTACAGCGCAATACAGACAGTATTTTACAAAGATTTACATTAGATTCACGATTTGGTATTTACCAAAACTACATAAGGGAAGACCATGTCACTTATCAGCACTCGAATGTTAGCCCATGTTTGATGAGTGCATTTTCAGCATTATCCCCCATTTCTGGGGCCATCATGCACAGACCTGTTTTGAGGGGGATAGCTCGGATCGATCGCAGTTGTCCAACCGACTCATCCTAAAACTGTGGAACGAGTACGACATACCCCACCAAACAAACTGGAAAAGGATCCAAGGTAGTGCTGGGTCAACGGCCGCTCTTGAAGTCGAACGGCCCGCGTAGGTAGGTAGGCCGTCAGAATTTTCGGACGGCCAACAGTTCAACGGCTGGGCGATGGCAAAATAACGACTGGCTCTCGTCTTTACACATGGTACTATAGCAAGCGTCTATGCTGACTATATCGACTGTATATACCATATTTGGTGCTGGGTGACAGCCGGTTTTGAGGCATATCATTAATTATTATTTGGCGCATATTAGTTTAATAATGTACATTTATTTTTTATAAATATGACAAGATCGTACTAGTAAGGTACAAAATCCTTGTATGTTGGTTATAGTGAACTATATATATGCATCAGAAAGTTCCAGCAGTTTGGTGTATAATTCACTTGCTATCCAGTAGTTAACGTATAGACCACAGCCGGATGAAGGACGGCCCATAACTGCTCGCCAACTGTCAACGAGAGAAAATTGTTAATGGCCGGCCGGCGGATATGCGCCGGTAACGGCCGGGACAATCTTCGGCCAGCCGACGGCTTTCATCCCCTCACTAAACTACAGGTCTGTGAATGACCCCCAGAAATGAGGGTGGTGGCTAAGAAAGCCTGAAAACACATGTGTTACCAAACCGGTTTAACATAAGAGTGCTATAAGTGCCTCTTCCCTTGTGCAATCTTGGTATTACCAAGAGCCGCTAAAGCTCGCCTCTGCCGAAGTAGAGTTAGGCAATGGCCGGTTTTGAAATCAAACGACCAGCCGTTAAAATTTTCGGCCGGCCCAATGCCAAAAGACCGCAGTCGGCCACGGCCGGTGTCGTATCATAATTACCCCGAGTAGACTGTCATATTTTGCCCCGTCATTTTTCACGTTTGCCAATATATATATCTTCTCAATTAACTTATAATTTGTCCACTTGTTTCAGCAGACTTCCATAATGGATAAATATACGACACCAGCGGAGGTGAAGCAGAATGACACCCCAAGGAATTGCCCCAAAATTTACACACTTATGTAATTTGGGGCGCTGATCACGAATCTGGCCTCCGTTTCCCTGCATGACCCCGGCATAACGGCCGAGATATGACCTATTGAAGTTGGCCCTGTGTTTTGCTGTGCTCGTTCGCTCACTTACTGTAGGTCGACTCGGCAGCCGTCAGCAACTTGATGTGAGAACGGATCGCGTATATTTTTATTTTATTTTTTTATGCTTTCTTATTGCGACTTGCATTGCTGTTCAGCTATAATTACAAATGCTCAGTTGTTACAATTAATGCGGTGCATATGCATTTTTATTATGTAAAATAGTGAAAAGTTTGAAAGTTAACACGAATTCTATCATCTGATCGGTAGTGACGAGCAAACAATAACAACTAGGCTCGGGCAATCCCCAACAAAATGTTCATCCACCCCTGTTGTGGCTCCCGCCCCAACCGTTCACGCCACATGAATTCATCGCAAAGGGCAGGAATGACTTCATGACAGCCAGCGTACCGCGTTTTGTTTTTCAATCTACTCCAGTACGCCTTGACTGAGTTGGTACACACTCCCGTGACTGGATCGACGAAATTGCAGGAGTGGTTGACCGTCTGATGAATGTATGGTGGATTAACCCCGGCCATAGCACTGATGCCACGATATGCCCGCCACTCATCGCTCCAGATGGTCGTACCGGGACGGACAAATCGCTGAATCAGTGGAAGTAGGGTTCCCAAGAGTGGACCATTGGGACCTCAAAAAATCGAAAAAAATTTTCAGTGATATGTGTAAAATGAGTATTTTCTGTACCGCCCCATCGAACAGCCAAAATCATTGATACCAAAATCAGCTCTGTATCTTCAAAATTGACCCAATTCGGGCTGAGATATAATGGAAAAGAACCCCAAGTTGTTTCTGGTACGGCATGTACGGGTATAGAACAGTACCATAAGGCTCGCTTGTACTCTTTTACTTAACATGTCTACAGTAAGACATGTTGCGGTGACCATAGCATACTATCTAGGATCGATAAACCATGCGATTACGTTCTATAAATGTCTGCCCAACATATGTGTTGTAGTTACGCTAATTGAAATGAGTGCCGGCTCGCGAAGGTCTAAATAAACTTGCTGTAGTTGTCGTCGGAGAAAATCCGACATTACGCAGTGAATAGTCATATATCTTCACCACCCCAACGGATGTCACTTCGCGGTTACCTTTCGACATGATGCATCTGAAGGCCCTTTCCGTGCTTGCTTGTATCAACGCCCCATCCTTGTTACATAACAAATTGTCCTGGAGTCCAGGCATCCTGCATAATAAATATCACATAGGATTTTAATCTTGTTTTCTTCGCCCGTCACCACCTGTACTTCCTGCAGTTTTAGTGGACAGTGAAATAATGCACGTTCACCATCTGTCTCGCGGACGACGAAAAATTGATATCTCTTTCTGAAGTCCCAAAATTGAGTTTACTAATGAGGCTAGCAGGTTTACAGGTATTGGGTAAACTAGTAAGACAGGTCAAAATACTGTGATACTTTTCAGCATCCATTATGGATATTTCCTGAAACAAATGAGGTTTACATATTGGAAAAATATAGGGTCAAACGTGAAAAATATGATGAGGGAGATATGATACGGGAAATACGATACACTACAGAGGGGATGATACGAGACCAACAGACGGCTCAATCGTCGCTTCGACTGGGTGACGGCAAATGGGCGTCTGACTGCAAAGAAGCCTCGGTATTACATTACGAATTTAATATTCGTAAATGCTTCTTCAGCATTTGTTCCAAAATCTATTTGCACAAGGTTTTTCATGACGTAAAATGAAACACCTAAAGTCTCGAATTCTACGTATAAACAGACTATAGCAAAACTGTGGTATGCTTAATGCTGGGCGGCGGCCGGCTTTGAAGCCTATCATGAAACATTAACACATATTAGTGTAGTAATAAACATAATCATATACACTTAAATAGGACAAGATGGTGCTAGACGGTAACGTTGTTGCATGTTTGTTATAGCTTTAAAAGATATAAATCAAAAAGGTCCAGTGGTTTAATTCACTTGATACACGGCATTAAACGTATAGGACACGGCTTTCCAAGCGACAGCCCATAACTGCTGACAAACGGCATTCACGACTAACAAAGAAAATTGCTAATGGTAGGCCGACGGAATCGCCGTTTAACGGCCAGCCGTTGGCCAACACAGAATCATGGGCAAGCCGTTGCACAACACTATGCTGAAGTGTGTAACATCAGATTTCTTATGTAATAGCCCACAGTACGATGCGATCGATTTCAGCCTTGCTGACTCCCAGAATGTGAATCCCGAAGCCCCAGGTTCATTGGGAGTTGAATATTTGCAGTAAATCGAAAATTTAACAAAAATGGTTGAGCTGGGGTAATATGTTTCGATTTGGTGGCAAAGAAAAAGCGTTGTCTAAATTCGATGGCTAAAAACCTGGACAGGAATGGTTTTAGTGGTTCAACAACATGGTGGGTATGGCGTTAGAGGTTCAAGAACATGATAGGGTAATCATTTTTATAATCACATTTGCTTGTCCAAGAACCCGGGGGAGGGGTCTGAATTTAATGGTGCAAGAGCATTGGTGGGTCATAAACTAGGGAATTAAGACCGAAAAAGACCTAACGCACCGCAGACGAAAACAACGAAATGGTCATAAATACCACATTTTTCAACACTGTCCACTTTCATCGACTACTGTTCACAGAGTTAAAGGTATTTGAATTTTTACCTTAAAGAAACATAAGGAATTACAATACGTGGTGAGGTAAAAAAATAGCTTAGCGCGGAGATCTAGGTATTCAGGAGGCGGCGGTAGCTCCAGCATGACAAAGGTTTCACTGCGGTTTTACGATTATATGCATCATTATTTTTTGAATCTGTAACGAAGGCGATAACCTACACTTAAATTACGTCATGACGTAAACTATGGTCAACCATTTCTCAAAATAACATCAGCGACGGCATGCTGATTAATACCATGGTTTTCACATGTGACATGTACAAGCGATGCATGATACACCGTGAAAACACAAATATGCAAATATACTGATAACGTAAGAACAGACCCCCTCAAATCAGATAACAGACAAAAGCGCAAAGCCTCAATGACCTAAGTAAATAGCATAGCAATCAGATATGTGAACGACGAAGATTTTAAAATATATTGCCCAGCTTCACAAAGTCCACGGCTGATATTTCAGTCCAGACACTATATGAAAAATAAAAATGGTGTTAGATTTACGCGTTGGTGTTGTCAGAGTGCATTGTCTTGAATCAACCTTATTTATCTTTTTTGTCCAAAGGATTGTTCTTAATCAAAACCTTGGTAATATACGTGAGTTACTGTTGGACGCCGGACAACGGCGGTTATAAAATCAAATAGGGGCCGTTAAAATCTTCGGTCGGCAGTTCGTCAAGCAACGCCAGGCCGACGGCTAAACAGCCAGCCAACGGCAAATGGACGGCGGACTTTCAAGACGCTTCGGTTGCTTCGATACGTTCCTCAACATTTGTTCCATAATATTTGATTTCCATATGAAGGTTTTGCACGGTGTGCAATGAAACCGGTAAAGTGCCGAATCCTACGCCTAGGCATACTATAGCTAGACTGAACAACATTTAGTGCTGAGCGTCGGCCTGTGTTTGGGTGTATCAATAAACACTGACACATATTAGTTTAATAATAAACGTATTTGTTATACGCTTAAATATGACAAGTTGGCAATGTATGGCACAAAAGTCTTGCATGTTGGTTGTTGATGAGTATATGCATAGGAAAAAGTTACAGGCGGGTAGTTTCATTCAGTTGCTATACAGCAGTACACATAGGTATATACAACTTTCTATAATTGCTAACTAGCAGCTTTGGCGACTGCCAATCATGGAATATTGTTAACGCCAGGCCGATGGCTGCCCAAAGTTTTAGCCAAAAATTCCCTAATATTGCGGCCCTTGTTTTGTCTCAAATGGTCAACTTTTGATATACTATTACTATTATTACTACTTATATATTACTACTTATTGAATATACTTTTACTTACGGGAGTGTTGCATCATGGTTTGCCTTATTACACAAAACTATTATCCATGTAAAATATGTACCAGATAAAAGCTTCTGTTGCACAAAATTAATAGACTGGCATGTGGCAAAAACAGATAAGACCAGAAAGGCATAAAGCCACTTCCAACTGATCACGATTTGAAATGATAATATTAATAACAACAAATCGCCACTGAACATAAAGATGCATGTAACATTTCCGAATTGCGTAAGCGTCGAAATGGAACAGATATTCGAAAATCACAATTTCGCGCAGACATACACCCTACTATGCAATAAAAAGTTACACAGAGAAATAATACATGCTACTATATAACCACATAGCAACAGGATGATATGGAAGTGTTTTTTCTGTTTGGCTTATATATATCTCCGAAATTGTGTATGAAATAAGAACACATCAACGGGTCAACTTTACTGGATTTTTGTACGGGTCGAACCGTCTGAACCGTTTGACTCGTACATAAATGTTCACTCAGATAGTAAATGTTTTTAATTTCGTGTGGCAAGAGTACAGTTAACCGAAGTCAATTACGTTGTCTTCCTAAACCTTTCTTCTTCTATTTTATGGCTACAACGTGAAATATTGTAGTACACAAATCTTACAATAATTATTTGCAAAATTTCAATATTTCTTGATGATTTCAAAGATATGGCACTGTTCGAAATCAACTTATAAAAGCTTCGGACATGACGCTATATAATTCGGCCTTACCCCATGGTTATGGGAGAGGGATCACCCCCTCAGTTTGGGAGTATCCCGGTATATCCCATCCTGACAAAACTACGCGTCGTTGAGGAAAAATGTCTTTTTCAAACGACCCCAAAAACTGGGGAGGGGGCAGGATCGGAAAAAATTTGGACCAGCCCATAATACCATGACCAGCTCCGCACAACAGTAGGGGGAGGGTAACCCTCATAACCATAGGGGTAAGGTCGCAATGGATTGCGTCATTCCCGATACTTTTATATGACTTCGAAGAGTGTCATATTCTCAAGAAATCATCAACTCTTGCTTGTAGTAAATTATTTATTTTCCACACTACATGGCAAGAACTAAGTGATGTAGCGTTGCGTTTAATGCACTATTTCGTGCAATATTATTGGTTCTGAGAGTCACGGCATACCCTGTGAGTTTTGTTTGCATTATACATTGTTTCGCATTCAAGATAAATGTCTCTCTCAGCAAATGTGAATACAGAAGAAATATAAGCTGGATGCTATATGTGCGTATTAGACCGAACTGACGCCAAAACGGCACTTTGGAAATAGTATATACGCCTGAATAGGATAGAGCCATAGTTGCACAAAATATTATGTTATATAATATTATGCCTGAAACTAAAATTCTGACTTGGTACGGACCAGTCTGTATCGGTCCCTGTTAAAAATTTCCACACTGTGTCAGTAGCATGAGCCAAATTTCCAAAATCGTTGGTATTATGATACACAATAATCGCAAATACCATAATTTTCAAATATTTCTCCATCGTCACTGAAGTGTATTTGACTACTGCCTGTATTATCATATTCGCTAGTTTCAAGATTCTTTACTGATATTTAACCCCTTTCCAGTTTCTTGATATTATGATACACCTACCACCATTCCATGGAGTCCAAATGTACTCCGCACATTTAACAATGAATAAAAGGTATACCTGGCAGCGCTGCTGACACGTTACTTATCTACAGCATTAATTTACACTAATTACGACCTCAAATGAGTGGTTCTTCAAATAATTTATGCTAGGCAAGCTTGCAGGAAAATAAAATAACTCTAAATTGCTTATGTTGCGATGTCACGTGCAAGTTCGAAAGTTCCAACTTAGGTTGTCAAACTTAAGTCTCAGTATGGTGGATATAGCTCACCGGCAAAAAGGGCGGACTTTCAAGTAAAATTCACTTCTTAGCAACGCCTATACAATTGTTATTCCATTTGAGGTCCGGAGGGCGTAATTTTGCCGTTTTCCTTACCACGCAATCACTGTGCCTATCAAAAATATGTTTTTATAAAAATCAAAGCTGATATTTCACCTTTCATGCCTTTTTAGTACGAGATACGCCGCGAGCGCACTTCGTGGGCATCCAAAAAACCTTCATGTCTTTGCAGAAACAGATGGGAGCCGGGTGCCCCGCCGCATCCACGCCATCCTCCTTTGAAGCAGTGCTCCGATATCCCCAGATGTCTCATATATCCACGACTGCCATACGAATTAATCTGGCATTGATTTGTTAATCTAAAAAGTTACTGTGAGCAATTCCTACATGGCTTACAATGAAAAATCCCAAGAGAAGTATTTACGCTACTTAAATTTTAGAGAGTAATTCGTTAAGTTTTTGTCTGGATGTCAGAGGATTGCTAATTGATCACCGTATATATACATAAAATATATCGTTGCCCTAAAACTAGAACAAAAACGCAGAAAATTAAAAAATAATCAAAGGTGCAACCGGTTACGATATGCTTCTTACTTTTTGGAACTGAAACCATAATACAAATTTCGCAAAGAAACCGGGTTATTCCCTGCAGAATACAATACAATAACGTAGTAGATTATTTTAGATACGTTATTGATGTTGTATCACTTACGACATTCAACATTTATCAGAAAACATGAACTTTAGGAAAACCACCCGTGGCACTATGCGAGAAAGCATAGTGGGGACGGTGAAAAGGGTATAAAACTTTAATACTATATATGTACTGCTTCTTCAGCCCAACATTTAAAATACATTTTGACTGCAAAACAACAACGTTACAATATAACAACTACACAAAAATTACACAATGTACCATAGATTGTCAAAATTCCACAAACAACAGTAACAGTAGATTAAATATTAACCAACACAAGTTTCATAATAAAACCAACACAAATTCCCGGCTACAAAAATATACTACATCAAAGCCAACAGAGTTCTTTCATGAAGTGTCTTTTTAACTATCACTACAGATATTACCATCGATACTTTTGTAGAGACATATCAAGCCAATTTCACTTTGTCAATTTGTAAACATTGGTTATGTTGATATTGGAAATGTCTATACACCAGCATGTTTGTCCCGCATGAAATATTCTTGATAACTAATACTGCAGATATTGCCTTCGCTACTTTTGTGGCACATCGCAAGCAAATTTTGCTTTATCAATTTATAAATTCTGGTCATATTTGTACGAGAAAGTAATCAATAAATAGGATTTATAAACATATTATCAAAGCAAAGATTGTATGAAACATTATGTTGTATTGTTCAAAAAGTCTATCATAAATCCTGGTTCCACGTGTACCAAACATTCGAACAAAGCTATATCGTCCACTACTGCAAAACTAAGATTACCACCTAACAATTTTTGTTATATATCGTAATAATACAGTGCATTTCCCACGACTTTTCACCAAATATGAAATTTGGCGCCAACTATAAGCTTATAGACTCCAGATTAGGAAGTAGTTGAAAAACTTGTTATATATCATTGGAAACCCTTAGTTTGCGGATACCTCGTTTACTTATTGAGAAAAGTCGCAAAAAACTGGAGGGGGTGCCCGAAAAATGGGTCAAAATGACGTCATTTTGCCCCACAACTTTTCCCACGGGAAAAATGCAAAAATCGGGCTCCGTCATTACACCTAAATCGACCATTGCGGTTCGAATGAGCTATCTTGCATCAAAATCCGCCCAACCGTTATCGAGATCCAGGTGCGACAGACACACAGACACACATACAGGACTTCCTCAACCCCCCTCCAGAGCCAAAATTGAAAATTCTCGTTCCACTCGCTCGCTGCTCTCTTATTCCACTCGAATTCAATTATGAAAAGACTTGCTAGGCACGTTACATGTGATTGCTTATTGTCGCGAATTATTGCTCCCTTCGTAAAATTTGTACATTTGACTCTTGCCTGTACCACGTACAAGTATTATGTATATTTGTACAAAGTACCAATATATATCATGTAGCAAGTACACATTACACTATTGTTATGCTATAGTTGTAATATGTGATAATATTAGCACTGGCGGTAGTGTTATCCTAAATTTTTTAAACAACTGACTAACAACAATATAGAGGACAAATTTATATGACTATGCTGAACATCATAGCATGAAGAAACATGAACGAAACAACGCTTTACAAAACTGCAAAATTAACAAAAATAACATCATGGGGCAAGAACATGAAGTAAACAAAAAACCTAACTGAAAAAGCCGATTTATTCAGAAGTACAATCTGGGTCAATAAAAATATTGTTGAAACAAAGGACGAGGAAAATGCAACAATATTATCATTATTTATTTGGTTCAAACAATAACTTGCTATGCTTCAATATCATCATAATGGATCAACAACGATGCTCAAGGACATTTTTTGTCAACAATGCCTCGGCCAGATTCCTCATATTCTTGTTTCGAAATCCACATTTGTTGAAACGAGCCGAGAGAGGCCAGGATCGATCCGCCAATCCATGAGCCGAAGCGACGCTCTGACGTCATGGTCGCAGCGTGGACTTTTTGTTTCGTATTGGCCGGCAATCGTGCTGCGAGCTCTGATTGTAGTCGTTCAGTGAAACCTTGAAGCATTGAGTTACCACCAGTAACTATAAGATTTGCGAACAGAGCCGGCCGGACATCAATATCCGTTCGTCCGATAGCTGACAGCACTAACTGGGTCACACCAGGTGGCAACTGCATTGCCGGTGGATGTTGTTGCTGTGCTTGGCCACCTGCTTGCTGCGGTCCTGGAGCAACCGCCGCGGGTATCGAGTAGAGCTCAGGGTTACTTAGGTATTCCGAGCTCGGATTAAACAAACACTCCGGAATGCGTAGTCGGACAGCGTCAAAGTCGTCGTTGTATCCATTCGGAAACTCGTAATGTGTTGACGGCATCTTGTCGGCATTTTCAGGGTCATATGCCGTGTCACAGATTTGAAGCATCGTTGCCTACATTGAAGAAAGCATAAATATTTAATACGTTCGGTATTAAATTGAGAGAAACATTGAAAACAAAACATATATATTCATTATTGGTATGCAATATCGTTCCTGGTTCCTACTCCTAATGCAACAGGATAAAAGATAAACATATTATTTTCGCCTCGATTCCCCAAAAAATAGTTATTTCCATAAATGCGATAAATTTTGACCTTAGACAAAATTACTTTGAAAATGATCCAATTCCTATCTCCAAGGACCAAAAAGAAAGGAACTGTGTAAAATTGTCATTTCAAGAGTATAGCAAATATGTTTGGTGCCACTTTTCCGTTGGAAGCGCCTAAAACATGCTGTATGTGGTTTATGATGTCAGCAACCATATGTATTAAATGATGTCAGCAACCATATGTATTAAATGATGTCAGCAACCATATGTATTAAATGATGTCAGCAACCATATGTATTAAATGATGTCAGCAACCATCAAAACCTATTTATAAGTCTATTCAACCCTTATGTAGGTGCAAGTGAAATGAAAATATGCATATGAATGACCGTTTTGCATTCCAAATTCATTTTCGGCCTCTTGAATCGCCCCAGACCGATAAAGATCTGCTTAGTGCACTAGCCGGTTCGCACGGATAGCGGTTTTTGTAAGCATCCAAAACTTAGAAGAGGGTACCAGGTGTGTAGCGGCACTACAGTGGACAACTTATTTACTACTAGTTTTTAACGAAACACAAAAAAACATAAAGCACCTGAGTTTATATACACATATATTTCCAATCTTATTATTAGATTGCGATTGCCCCAATTTGTTTAGGATCTGGCGCACGTCCCTGTTTATATGAACTAGTTGCTCTTAGAGAGAGAGGGGAAACGGAAAGAGTGTAACTACACTGCCATTAGTGATCATTTCGACGTTACAAATTGAGCTCTCTGAGTGTCTTTAAAGCCCCACGATAGCAATTATACATCGGCAATATATCAATGGCAGCGCTACGGTCATTTTAATCATAATATCAAAACCTAAAGACGCTTTATTTCTTCTTTCAATGACTAAAAAGACGAAAAAATTTGAAATTTATAGATCACAAATTTAAAGAAAAATTATAAATTGAGTGATTTTTATGCTATATGGACACCCATCCACAACTGCCTTATTTGATGTTGCACAAAATTGCTTTTATCGTGTTTAGCAACCTCTAATAGCTATAGACTTATATACATTCTAAACATCTATATACACATATATTGAGAAAGCTGCAAAATTTGACTTTTTAATGCCAAAATTTACCCAATTTTGCTACGGCGCCGTTGCAATGCTTTAATTAACAACACAATATGGTGTTAAAACAGTGAAACCAACGTGTTTAACGCTGATGTTCACAGCAACACGCAAAAACTTAATTTGTAAAATTTTATAAAATTTCACTTTTTGGGGATATTTTTAACTTAAGATCGAGAACGGCTGCTCTGACAAAAAATGCGACAACGTAGCTCGCGATGAGAGCTTTTTTCCGATGCGATGGCTCGTCTGGCAAGAGTTGTAACAAAAAATATTTTGTGACTTCAAATAGCAAAAATTAAACAGTGTCCAGCTCGTGTTTGTTATGTGAAAATTTAGGTAGCAAATCATGAGATCAGCGCTAATACAAAGATAGGTAAATACAACTACAGTACTCACTACAATGGATTGTCGCTTTATGAGCCATCAAAGATGTATAGTCTCTAACATATCTATACTCAGTTGTTAGCGTATCACGAAGAAATGGTAGCTGTCAAACAGGTGTGACTCTATGCGGGAAAGGAACGTTAAAATCATGCTGAATACCGTAGTTTTATAAAAACGTGACTCTATTGTACCTTTTCAAGAGGTTTACTTTAGGATCGACAAATCATAATAAGTCGTTCGGTTATGGCATTTAGACCGGGTCGGCAAGTTAAATACGACGTACCGATGCGTGCCATCCTAAAAACCAATAACGTACGTTACCAAATATCATTACCATACGGCTAGTACGAACTCTTCGGTTCGCTTGTTTGATTCGCAATGCTCAGAATTCAGTAACATATAGCAGGCATAGCAAATTGAGTATAACGATTCAAAGCAAATTCTGCTGTCGGCCCATTTAACGCTATCTTGTTGCACCAAAGCTTAGCACAACCTACAGGATTTACGCTACTTTCGTGTTACAGTAATCAATTATTTACTTGGAAATCCCGCACTACTTGTCTAACCATGTAGTCGTTAAATGATTTTGTCACTTCTGGCACTTTGGTTCTTTTGGTCCATTTGGCTGCTTTTCCAGCATCAACAACTTCTTTTGACGCCACCAGGTAAGATGGGACAATTGTCACGTCTCTTTTATCCAACATGGCTTGACACTGTTGACTGATGGCGTCACCACCTGAAAATACCGAAAACTAAAAAATCCGGCATTGTGGGCCGCTGGTGCGGACAGTGCACTTAAGCACTAACAACTTTATTCATTTTGTGTATTTAAGATTGTTCAGCTTAACACCAAGATTCAATGGCTCAGCTGGAACAGCGTGTAGCATTTTCTTCCGCAGTGCCGTTTGTTCACCCTGGTGGGGATTAACCATGTCTAAATCGCTCCAGGGTCTGGAAATTGAGTAGAATATGTCTGTAAGTGTCCGATTCCCAGAGTGCCATTTGTAATTCCAGTTACAATTCTGGACTTCGCATGGGCCGAAAAGTTGTTGAAACGAAATCGTATCGCCTGGCCGCACACAGTGTGAATTCCATGCTTTAATACTAAAACTGAAAATTTCAATTCTAGGTTTGTTCGATCGCAAATTTAATTAAAATCAAAAAAGCTAAAAAGCTAGAAGAGCCAAAATCACAGTTAGGCTGCCCAAAAAGAAACTTGATTTTCTCCGACCCGGACCCTGTAACCCAAACAAACAATTTGTCAAAACATCTGTAACCCAAACAACAATTTGTCAAACAAAAATTAATTTCAGGGCTTCAGACAGGTGTTGACAGCGAAATTTGGCCATTTTGTAAGGTTGGGTTTGGGTAAGGCTAGAAGGGCTAAAATCGTAGCTCCAGTAAGCACCAAAAATGACCGTCGCATTTCAAGCGAGTCTCGAGCGAGTGACTCACTCCAGATTTTGAAACTATTTAAATTAATAATAAATTCCATTTTAGAACAAAGTTGTTTCGAGCGAGCGCAGTCATTTTTGGCCGGGTACTATAGACTGTCCAAAAAATAAACCTGACTTTTCCTGACCTGGTATCTGTCACACAAACACCAATTTGCTCAGCGAAAATTAATTTAGGTACTTCAAAACATGAGCTAAGATCAAAATTTGGATTTCTAAGACGCCGTTAGATCCAAAAATAGGGTTTTTGACACTTCAAAATGCTTCTCCTCTGCCAATTTTAAGCTAGACATTATGAATTTAGGCAAAAATAAGAACAAGTAAGCCTTCTCAACTTAATGTTTCTATTTTTTATTTTTACCCCAAATAAGGTTATGCTCTCAAAACCGGGCAAAAATCTGATATTTGGGCGCACAAAACCACTGCACCAATTATAAAACGGCTACCAAACCAGGTCAAAATAATAATAAAGGTGTGCAAATGAAATAAAGAAAACGTTTTTGATATCACCGCGTTATCGTGTTATGTAAAAAAATTGAAATCAACAGTCAAATCAACACCCCTATATTTTGTGCATCGATTTTTGGCCCAATTTTGTGGCAGCGCTACAAAACTAATCACCGGGCCGATACTGCCAACTATTTTTTAATATTCGGCGTGAAAAGGTATAAGCATGGTGACGGCCCTGTGTCGATGACGCAGTTATCAGGGAAATTAAAACAAAAATCGCAAAATATTCAAATGCTGTGTACACGCACACTTGTAAAGAAATGACGAAATCAAAAACGTCCCGAACGGTTGATCCAAAAACCTATAGAAATTAAAAAACCAACCGGGAACGTATCATTAAACCGCTACGTTTGACTGGAAAAAACATGAAAAAGACGGAAATCCCCTTAATCTGTAGAAAAAATATCACTGTAAATTATGGTTTTCTTCGTTTCACTCACAAACTCCCTTGTCAGGGGTTTGGGGTTTCCTTCCGAGAAACCACGACTTTAAAGTGCTAAAATCCAATCAACTGTAATTATTGTATTTTCATAGAAACGTTTCTGAAAATAAATTCAAACAATAAAGAAAAGGAATCCGCCAAACTCCATTGAAAATTGTTTTGATATTCATGTATAATAAATGTATGAGTAGCTGCACATAAAATATGTATGTAAACCAGAAAATACAATAATAATGTATAACATAGTAAACATATAGATATAATAGTTATTTTCAAGAAATATACTTAAACAAACTCGAAAGACAATTCGAAATGTGCCTATTTCTTTGCTCTTGGATCGTGTAAAATTTTTCTACCTTCCATTATTACATCTCGGTGCATTTTGGCCTTGTGCCACTTGACTACTGCAACAAATTCGGACACCTACAAATGTTAAATTTCACTAAATGTATGGCACATCTGCTAATTGTGGTAATCTCGCTCTGAAGATACATAATAGGCCACCTCCCAAAAAAATATACACATACAGATGCTATAGCCCACACCGACACAATATGTTATGTAGAGCAAAACGAAAGAAACATTAGAAAAAAAACTACAATCATTTACATGTCCAAGTTTCTCTATGAAGGAGAAAGAGATTTAGAAATACCCTCCCAATCAAACATGCTCATAAGCAGGTAGGCGCGGGTACTTCCCTCAGATTCCGACATCCCCCGGGGACGGGTGGTTCAACCATCCTTCTAACAGGTCCGCAGACGCTGAACACATAGGCCTCACGCTTCCCAAGGACCCGGCTGCCCCCTACCTGGACTTCGGACCTTGAGCATGTATGCTCTTAATTTTGTGAGACGGCATCTAGTGATTGCACGCACAAAAGCGGGAAAATATCTAAAAATTTTGTAAATTAGTCCAGCAAAATAAACCCATAAATAACATTACACAGATCTGTAATCAGGTACAGAAAATTCCTATAATCGCCTGTAAAATTCATCGTAACCCTCACCAAACATCACATGGTCAGGATACAGGCATGCATACTCCATAATTTAATCTGACATTATACCAGTTCTACACGTACCCTATCTCATGATACGACTATACAGAAATGTTGAAATGATTTTATAAAGGAAGCGCAGTACCCGTGGTGTAAGGTTTTTCATAATTAATTTAGGTCAAAAAATTGTTCTACATTCCTTAGCTAAAAATTTTAAGATTTAGTGACTAATAACTTTTTGTAACTGTTAGTGTGTTTGACAATATACCGAACAATACTTAAAAATATATCAAACCCAGTGCGCGGCTACGCTATTATTTTAAGATTTAGTGGCTAATAACTGTTTTATAATGGTTCGTGTGATTAACAATATACCCAACAATACTTAAAAATATATCAAACCTAGTGTGCGACTACGCTCTTATTGAAATGTTCTTACCAAGTGGACTTCGCACAATACAATTGGTCAGACAGTAGCCGTCACACACCGGAATCGCTGATGTATGAGTAGCACCAGAATCTAGCACTAATCCCGTGGGACGGCCATTAGCGAATGCGGAAAGGACAGCTGTTTTACAAAGAAAAAACGCCGGAATGTCGAATTTTTCGAATACAAGCTCGGTGAGTTTCTCGCGTTTTTGCTTGAGATTCCATGGAGGTTCAGACATTAGCACCTTGAACAAAAGACAAAAATCCGTAATACTGTACAGCTTGTTGAAATATTCTATTATTTGGGGAAAACATCTGTCCGAAATGGTGTAGTACAGACATACATAAATAGTCGGAATAAGTATTAAAAGTGTAGACAGTAGCCTTTCGGCCAGCGAGTTTTTAATTTTACGCATAAAAATTAAACACTATAGCATGTTTATTTGTTTAATAGTAATATTAGCCTTATGCTGCCGAATAAAGAAATGTGCTTATAAAAGCAATAATTATAAAAACCAATATACTCGCCACAATTGACTGTTGCCTTACAAGCGAGCGAGCAGCTAGAGAACAAAAACTAATAAAATTTCAGGAAAGTGGTGAGTAGTGTATCACATTGTGACTGCAATAGGCAATACCTTGTCATAAATTTCTTTACCATGAAAAGATAGGACAGGAACGGAAAGCTGTGCAGTTGTGAAAATGAAAGTATTCTAAGTTTCCATGCAACCGGTAATCCGAAACGGTCAAATGAAGTGATTAAGTCGCCTTAGCCTAAGGCAAATACATTAAATGGACCGCCCTACAAAACATATCTGTAAACAATCATAGAATCAAAGGTGGCTTCTCTACTAGGATGATGTGTTGGCCTTGAATAGCAAACCACCATCTGGTCCCATCGACGCTCGTTGAAGTTAACGGCAAATTTAAGACTAATTTATTGACAACCAACGACTAACGATCAGTTGCAAACCACATAAACATTTACAATAACTAAAAATGTTATAAAACAACAGCTTTAAACTATAGTGAAAACAAAACATATCGAATGAAGTTTACAATCGGCTTATATATCTTCAACTTAATCCATCGACACATCACAATAAAATTGTTCAACTTCTCATCGGATACAATGTCAGGATATCCGGATAACCTGACGCGGATAATATCCGGATACCCTTGACCATCACTATTTACTGTTAGTAAATTTTGTAATGAAATCATAAATATTATAAATACAAGTGGCTTTGCCCCCGAAGCTGAACACGATCATCCTATACTTCGACTATATTCTGCGTAAAGGAATGTTTTACCGTTTAGCAGGAAACGCAGTGAAACAAAAATATAAATAACAGTCAATTACGAACACCTCTAAAACGCAAAAATTCTTATCCGTAATTGATGAAAAAGAAATTGCCAAGAATTCCTGTATAGATACAGAATATATAAATATGTCAACCCAGGATGTTATTTAGATTAAGCTATGACGTCATTTCAGAAAACGTCAATGGTTTTAAGAGTCGCCACTGTGATTTCAGCAGTTGAGAAGCAGCTAATCTGTCATTATTACAATGGACAGCAAGCGATAGTTGTCAGCGATATATTTCTGAAAACGCCCTGAGTAGCTCCGATTTAATTTCAGTATGTGGAACTCTAGACATTCAGTGAAGATAGAGTCCTAGGACATATTGTTACCCCAATCCTTCAAAACCCAATATACTGCCTTCAGCATGATACAGGATGACCCTCTAGATAAGAATCACTGAATTTTCTTGATGCTATGAGAGCTAAGAATGTACTAATGCGCGATTGTAGTCGACCAGCTGCAACTACAACCCGTAAATAGTTGGATGACCAGCCAACTTGGTAGCTTTTATCGACCAGTTAAGGAACATGTCAGCACGTCAGTATAGCAATGAACAGGCGACGCGATACAAGGGCGTAGCCAGGAATTTTGAAAGGGGGGGGGGTCGCGGCCCACAGTGGGTACCTACAATGGGGAGGTCCGGGGGGGTCGCGCTCAGAAATATGAAAGCGGTGTCCAGAATTGGTATATTAAGTACGCCATAAATAAGTAAAAAATGTAACTGTTGCCAAAATAGCGAATTTTAATACAAAAATGTGAAGTTTGGTCAAAAATACGGTTGAAAGTAATTGTTTTCTAGTGCGAGAAAGGATAGTTTTAGGACAATTTCCGACATGATTTTCAACAGGAATCGTTCAAAAAAATTTTGTGTGGGGTTGAGCCAAAAGGGGGGGTCGCGACCCCCGCAACCCCCCCCCCGGCTACGCCCTTGACGCGATATACTATGGCCAGATTTATAAGTACATAAGAAAACTGCTATTTTTCATTTTCGTTAAAGATGTTTCACTGAATGAAACCGACATAATCTACATTCTCAACAACTACCAATACACCAGAAAATATTACTACATATAATCGATCACAGCAAGAAATGACATGTCACCTTGAACAAACATCGAAGAAACGCCTGCCGGAGGCCGCGGTCTCGAGTTGACCCCATATACAAGTGCTCCAAGCCGCAGATGTCGACCCTGATATGTTTTATCTGTGATCACTGGGACCGCGATAGTTTTGGCTTTTGACGACTGTTAACAGTAAGTTTTCTCATAAAATTTCGACAAGTTAAGGTTTTATACAGTCTTCAGCCTTTAACTATTGTTCATATTTAATTCTTTCCTACAACATTCTACCGATTATTTGGTGTTATGTCGATCAACTATGGTAGGGCACATTGCTAAGGCACATTCGAACACAACTGCAACTAAAACTGTCGAGCAACTCTCGGAGAAAACAGAACACGTATCGGACGAACCACTACAGTTTTTTGGTGACGTTTGTGGCAGAGAATGAACAGTCATGGATGGATAAAAGCAAATTCACAAGCGGATGGGCTAAATTTCCTCGGGACGCGGACGGATGCGTGCGTCCGAACGCATACGGATGCAATTTCGTCCCGACGGTCCGGGCACAATTTCATCCGGACGCGGACGGACGCAATTAAGTTCGGATTTGGACGGACGCAATTTCGTTCGGATGCGGATGGACGCAATTTTGTTCGGACGCGGAGTGCCGCAATTTCGTCCGGACGCTATTTCGTTTTGATGCGGACGGAATTAGCCACCGTCTTCAACTCTCTGCTAATTCTGTTTTGAATCAGCAAAAGAGAGGTGTTGTATCTGGTTCAAAATAGTGAACAATTTGCCAGAGAGTTTTTGTATCTGTATCTGGTCAGACTATTTTGCATGAGAGCATTGTATCATGCATAAAAGCTAGAGAGATGTTGTATCTAGTCCCAGTGCATTTCCAAGCGCTAAAGAGCTGTTGTATTTAACAGGAAGCCTGGGGCCCGTGGCTGCCCTCTGTTCAGCTATCGGGAGCGGCCTCTATGGCGATGGGGTGTATAGTGGGCATGCCCACCGTGGACCATTAGCAGAGATAAATCTGTACATCGACAGCTATAACTCCTCTATTTACTGATAACTCTAGCGTTGTACAGTATGTGATATGCAATAACTTCCGATTGCGGTGTCCACGGAGACCTCAGTCCAATCTTAATTTTTGCCATTAGCGATTAGCCGTTGTCAGTGTCAGTTGCGTAAGTAAACGTCAAAACACCCAATAGCCTTAAACTCAGAGGTTATGATTACGTCATCGGTTTGTGTTAAATTATCTCCACGGTGGAGTGAAGATCTCAGCTAAAATAAATGATCTCCACTCCGCTCCATCTCCATGGAGATCTCCATCTCCATGAGCACCCTGAATATTTTGCGATTACTTTCCGAAACTTGCGGTACCCGCGAGTTACCCGCTACTTGCGGGCTCAACATTAGAGCCCGTACCCGGCCCGGCCCGCGGGTACCCGAACCCCCGGACAGCTCTGCCCTGAATCCATAGAAAATTCTACTACCTCGTCGACCCTAAACCCATAGAAAACAAATGAAAACACACGAAACATTTTTGCTAGCCTCTCGATTACCAAACCATCGTATCCAGCGTGCAGAAAAACCAATACAGAGAACATTGTTGATAGCTGTACGCAGTACATAACCCAGATTCTAAATACAAACTATATTGTGGCAGTCGGTTTCAGTACCGTAAACCCACTAAAAACATCTGAAAAGGCATGAAATCGTGCTGCAGTATAGATAACCAAACCAAAAATGCCTATATACACCATTGTTGATGCCCTGAACGCAATACATAACCCAACAAATCATTACACACTACATTTTGAAATCGATTTAGTTGAATGTAAAACCTTGAAACTCCATGAAAAAGTATAATAGTCAAATTGGACTCTAGATAGCAAACCATCGTATTCAATAGGCTTCTTAACCTAACAGACACTCGTGTTGTAAGGTAAACATCGCAATAACATGCCGGAATTTGAAAAATCAATATATGTGGCAACGAGGCCACGAACCATATCAGAGTCTACAGCGGCCAAGGGAGTGGTCGCACAAAAATATTGCTTAGCAATACTAGCAGCAAAGCTGTGGAGCTCGATCAGCCGATTCTATAAGGTGGTTTCGCTTTGTCGAGGCGAAGCCAATGTCGCGAGATATGAAATACGAAAGACTGGTACCTGCATGGCCAGATTTGGCAAAGAGCCCTTAAAGATCTCTTTTTTGTCTTTTTGACATCGAATTTGGGATCAATGCCGTTCGTGTTCAACTACAGAACATATCTTCATCACTTCTGCGATCAAACAAAAATTTATCGAGATCCATCCACCCGAAGATGAGTTATTCGTGATAAATAGGCAAACAAATTTTCACGAGTTTGCCCATATCACACTCAGTGGACACACCACGTTCGCTCAATTTCAATAAAATAAATTAACTAACCGGATGTTGATCCGTATTAGCCATTAGATGACGCTTGTACGCGTAACTAAAAACATTTTCAAACATGTCCCAATCTTCGATCATTCCGTCTCGAAGGAATGTAGAGAGATGCATTTCTTCGCGCGGAAATGTCATCTCGGTGTCGATAAAGTACCTAAAGCAACAGTACATATATAATATAAAAATCTACTAATGCTTTATCGAACGGAAAACGCGTTGACAGCTTAATGGGTACAATATTTTGAATAGCTCTACGGATTTTATGAATAAAAAGCGCGTAGTCCACTGTATGCCGCACAATCAGCCACCTAAAACACACGCTTGTCGGCATTTTCTCAAGTTAGGGACATTGTTAAATTGATCATACTCGCGTTTGTGCTACAGTTGTGAGCTAATAAACTATGCAGTGACGTCATCCAATAAGTCTAGCAAAGCCGTTGAGGTAGCTCTCAGTGAGCATAACCGAAAACATACATCAATGTACACCATGCAGCTTTCCGGACATCGCTCGCTAAATGAAACTATTATCTTTTCGACAGCGTCTACTAAAAGGAACCATATCAGGGATGGCATGAAAATGAATTTTTAATTGCCATTTCCATCCAAATTCCACGAAAACTCCATGGAGATTTCCATGGAAATCTTGAACATATAATGTTTACTCAAAGGATAATGTGAGAAATAATTACGTAGCGTATTCCATTAGCGCTTCTTAAACATGGCCATTTCTGTCCTCGCTGTTCAACAGTGAATCTTGGTTCACTACCTAGCATGCAACTCTTTACCCATACAGCTTACCACTACGCATCCCCAATGACGAAGATATCAAGGTTGACAACCAACTACGGGTCCAGGCATCAACTGCTAGATACAAACCTTAATTCTAGTTTCCAGCATGAAGCCGGGTTGCCAGATACAAACATATCTCTAGCAACACTTAACGAGCCAAGATCCTAACTTGCCTCTTGGCAATTGCGATCCAAGATACAATATTTTTTTGGCCAATTTTCCAACATACAAACATGCCTCTTGGCGAATTTTTGCTGCAAAACAAACACTAGATTTAAATGCCAACATACCAACTTATCTCATGGCAATTTCTATCCCAAAATACCAGGGAATAACCGGAACCGAAATTTACCGGAACCGGAGCCAGTAACCGGAACCGTCCATTTAAACCGGATCCGGAACCGGAACCTGGTCTTCGAAATTTATATATAGTAAAACAGATGATGGAAGAAATGAAGGTATAGTGGATTTAAAATGCATTAAAAATAACTTTTACATTAAACTTAATGTATTGCGATGGTATTATTGCCTTTCTGAAACTTTAAAGAGACTGAGGAAGCTAATAATGTTTATTTATCGATCAAATATGTCGGTTTTGGACATCCAGAGAAAAAATGTCTTCCACTATACACCACTGCGTATACTGCGTCAAATCGAATGTGCTTACAAAGCTTGGAGCGTAGAATACACACTTTCGATCTGTCTCCAGTCGCCTCCCTTTACTACACATACGTTTGTTGCATGTTCTTCTGTAGCAAACTTAAAATTATTGGTTTATATGATTCTAAGATAAAATAATAGATAGAAGGTAATTTTCTGATCAGTGGTCAGAGACACTGTTTAGGCTAGCGTTGGACAAACAGTGCCCGTCAGTTAGATGATAATGATGATAACTTTCTAATCAGAATGCTATAAATGAGACACACTGTGATGCTGCGCGCACAGTGTCAATAAATACAGTTTAATTGTCAAGAAATCAGTTTCTAGCTGCGTTGCAGATAACGTTAGTTTACTTCAATTTAGACTGATTTACCAAGTTTACAAGCGCACTGGCGGGTGCTTGACGCAATTTATGTTAGCCAAGCATAGGCTAAGTACTTCTGCGTAAGCCACACTCTGTTACCGAGTTGGACCGGTTTAATTCAAATGTATCCCACAGACTTCTGGATGTGTAAAATAGCTGCTACAAGCATCGACCTGGCTTTGATTTAACAAACTCCTGCAGGTAATTATGAAAAATTCCTGCTAAAATTATGTGCCCTACTTACGTTTCACACGGCAAATTGGTTAGTTAATCTTTTCTTTGGCTCGGTTGTATTGGAGTTTGATCATTGTATAATATATATTACATATGTTTGGATCACAGATGAAGCAAAAATGTGAAAAATTTCAAACAAAATTTTTAAACCGGAATTCCGGTTCCGGTATGGTTTTTGCCCTTTGCCGGAACCGCAACCGGAACACGATTTTCGCCGGAACCGGAACCGGAACCGGAATTCCGGTTACTCCCTGCAAAATACCAACTGCTCCGTTGGCAGGGACCTGCGTCTGACGATTACTCATCTTCACTTTCGCTGTCGCTATGAGAGGGCTTATTCAGATAGTTGTTTTATATACTTCTTCGGCGGTTCCTCAACCTCTTTTGTAATGTGTTCATGCTTTTTGTAATATTTGAGGTACACCATTGTCTGCAAAACCCCTGGCTGCTTCGTTTTCTATGTGTTGATAGTATCATGCCCGCCTCGCTAAATGTCCTCTCAACTGCTGCTAATGAAACAGGCGTCGAAAGCTGTATTCTGTCACATGTCTGAAGAAGTGGAATTTGTACGGCATCCTTACAAAACCCGGCAGTGTTAGTAAATGCGTAACGCATGTTTTCGAATAACGCCTGCTCATCTGCTAACATGATGTCAATTGACGGCTTGGCCCTCTTTGGTGAGGGCGAATAGCAACTAGACATTTGGTCAAAAACATCAGTATTTCCAGGTGGCACTTCGTTTGGTTTTTTTTGCGCTACTGGCGCGTATTTGGTTTGCACTAAGTTCTTCGCGTTTCATAGCTGTCGTGGCAACAAAGCCGCTAAGATACCGCGAAGCTGTTACAAGAAATTCTTTTAATATGCAGACCCACGACACAAAAAATTTGAGCTCCGCACGAATTTTACTCATCGCAAACTTCTGAAGAAGCCCGTTTGTCTTGCCTGGTATATTGACCCACGATAAACACGCAGCTGTCTATGAAAAGTCCGAACCACAATAAGGCCACGGTTTACGATTAATTGCTAACCATGTTCGGGAGTTAAAATGTCACGGCATGCGAAAGACTTGAATTATTTGACGGAGCATCAGTACAAATAGAACTCGCCGTGCACGTGATTCCAGTTGCAATGTTTTATGGATGACAAAAGCAAACGGTATTACTTTTGAGAGTTTTTACGCAAAAATAATTTCGCGAAAGGAAAATTATTTGGCAAAAACAAAAAAAATATTTCAATATTGAAATGTAATTTCCATGGAAATGAAAACAGTTTCCACCTTATCCTGTTTCCATTTTTACGGAAATATCCATTTCCATGCCATCTCTGAACCGCATAGTTTTTCCAACAGAGCCACCAAATAAAACCACTTAGTCCTTTCTTCATGGGCTTGGAATTACATTCTCGACACTTTTATGTGTGTTCTGAACCTGCTCCACTATCAGTGGCTTATCCTTAAGCTTAGTGTATTGAAACGGCGTAATATTATATGCGTCTCAAATATGACGTCACGCCATTTAAGTTACTTTGGAATGTTAACACGTATAGTTGCTGCACATGTTGATGTTTAAATCTGTTTAGGGTACGTTTGTTCAAAATATAATTTTAGCGTAACCGATGGTTAAACGGAGCAAGCGTGGTTTCATTAAGTTTCGCTTTGTTTAATCACCTATCACATCATGTGTTTGATGAATGTACCGCCCTTAAGCCTCTTGAATTTTGAACTCATTGAAAACCCTAAACCTGGCAACTCTAAACCCACATTAATAGTATTCAGCCAAACCGGGAAACCTATATAGACAATTCTTGGTGGCTTCTACGCAATACGTAACCCAACAACTGAATAAAGTCTATAGTCTGGAAATCTGGTTCATTGAACCTAAACCCATTGAATACTCATGAAAATGGCATGAAATATGTAGGCTGGACTCGATAACCAAATCATTGTATTCAGCGTACCGGAACACGAACACCACTATATAAACTATTTTCGATGCCATGTATAAACTACTGAATATGGAAATCGCGTTCATGGACCCTGACCCCATACAAGGTTATGAAATATACACTTCGGACACTATGACCCCAAGTTAGACTATAGTTAGTTTGATAGGCACACATTTTAAGGTAAAAACACGCAATAACATGCCAAAAATTGAAAAATTGCTATTTCTGGCAAAGGATCGACGAACCATATTCGGCCCCACAAGAAAGCCATTGTCAGAAAAGTTGTAGATATCAATTCTGTGTGGTGGTCTCCATTTTTTGCTGCAAAGCCTGTGTCGCCAGATATAGGCAAACGCAGACCATTGTCAAACCCATATGGCCAGATTTGACAATGAACCCTTAAAACCTGTTTTATGCCATTTTGTGCCGGAAGATGGGGTCGGAGCTGTCCACGTTCAGCCAAAGGGCACAACCTCGTCACTTTTACTATCGAACGATAAAAATTTACCGGAATCCATCCATACGAAAATGAGTTATGAGTTACAGATACACACAAAAAGAAATTTGCACGATTAGCGATAACTACCGCCCTAAGTGGAAACTCCGCTCGATCCGTTTCAAGAATAGCATTGTGTTGATTGGCTTTTATTTCAAAAACATATGATGGCAGATACTTTTGTATTCATAAGTTTCGATAGGGGAGGTGGGTAGGGTTACCCCATAAGGGCCAGACCCCTCAAGCCATACACCCCGTGCGAAGACGGACCTGGAAATTTTAACAAAAATGAGCAAAAATTGTGGTAAATTTGGCAAAAATTTCGAGGCGACAATGGGGGAGAGGTCTAGCCTTTGATGGCCTCCCCCTCCCCTGCCGACCAACTACCGCGCTAAGCAGATGGACATTCACAATTATGTTTTGTGGTGCCACAAAGCAAAGCCAAATTTCGTTCACACTTGACTATAAATAACACAACATCAATACATTGGTGGCTAAGAGTCAGTGCCTCATAAACCGGAGAGAATGCAGTCGAGTCGGGTCCGTAGGCTTTTGTCGGTGCATATCTCAAAATTTCGTCCTCTCAAAACTGGAGGTAACTTTAGAATTACATTATTACAATGCAATTATTGCTTAGCATGTGGAGCCCGGCAGGCTACCCGCGGTATAAACATTTGTCCCGATACCTGGTCCGGACCAGCAATAACCTTACTCACGTGCAGCTCTGTGACAAAGACTGACTAAATATGCCACTGCCACCTTCTTGTCAGTTAATCAAAACTGGCGTTAGTTAAGTTGGGCTTGTTACTACAATGTCACAAACGTTGGGTTCTTTTACAGCAAAAATATTAAAAGTTTCGTAAAAAATACTGGACATATGGTTATCTTATTATCAGAAGTATAGTATAGTATGCAACAACTCAGCGTAATTAAATATGTTAAAAGCCTTTAATACGTGGAAAATGGTTTAAAATCAATGACTCAATCTATTTCGGTCGTTTTTATTGTATTCGAACTACGTTTCAATAATGTAGTAAATTTGAAAAGTGGCAGGCGAAACTAACATCGCCAACTTTAGAAAAGACTGGTGGTCGCTTTATTTGGAAAGCATGGCAACCATTACAATTGCCTTTATTTTAATCCCAATATCGCTAAACGATAGCAAAAGCGAATGCCGAACACCATGTTTACAGATATCTATATATGCAATTTTCTAATGAATTAACAAGTGATCAAAAATTAAAATCTACATGTAGAATACCAACTATCATAAAATGTTTTTTGATCCACGGTGCAATAAAATAGGCAGGCCAACACTGATAAGTTGTAGTTTACATAATAAGCAAAACTCAAAACCACCAATCTCACAAAATTTCGGAAACATGTTACAGCCATTGGAGTTGGTTTCATACAATTCCTGAAGAAGTTTTGCTTACATACCAATTGAACACCTAAATTTGGCAAGGACTGTAGTCCGTGGCTAACACTGTAGCAGAAAACGCAAATTCAATAATACTAAATAACGGTTTGCCATGCTAACATTCAGCTTACGATTTGCAAGGCGCTCTTACAGATATTCAGAACTATTATTGAAACGGAGCGAGCGTAGCGAGCAGAGTTTTCGCATATATATAGTGTGTAAATGGAAAATATCTTTTCGTTTGTTCGTCACATAACTGTTCACCAGATTGATGGATTTTCGCAAATGTCTGTATTCGACGCGTAATGAGATTTATTTGTGGACCTAGCTTTCTATTTGCGCTGCTCCAATGATTTCTTGGCTTGATTTTCACCAAACCGACTGTAATTATCTACTTTTAAATGTTGGTCCATTCGGGTCACTTAAGATTTTAGTTCTATGACTCTTGCCGAAGGCAATAATGTAATCGAAAAATGTATGCTCTCATCGAGAGCTACAACTCTGTTATGCATTTTTGTCAGAGCAACCGTTTTCGAGCTATAAGCTAAAGTTTAAAAAATATCCCCCACAAAGTGAAATTTTCATAATTTTTAAAAAGCAAGTTTTATGCTTGTTGGAGGTGAACAATAGATTATAGAGTTATTTAACCCGTTAAACACGTTGATTTCATTGTATTAACTCAAATTGCGTGTTATTAACCCTACGGAACTGTGCCTGAGAGATTAAAATCGTTAACATAACCAGGTCAGCGGTCACGGTGTCACTATTATGACCGAATTACCGGGTCATAAAATGGTCACCCGGCTCCATGGATGTTGTGAACTAGAATAAGAATTGACAGTGAAACAACAGGCACAAATGCTTGACTATCAAACACCATTAACGATAAGTTGGTACTGCATCCATTGCAAAATGTTATAACGGAACAAAAATTTTCTGGAAATTTCCATATAAATCTCCATGGGACATACATAAAAATTTCGCGTAAATAAAATAAAAATCTATTTCCATGCCATCACTGTAATATCGGTACGCAAGATCACCTAAAGAGGAACTCCAGTTTGATATGATTAGTTTGATAAAGTTATCAAAAATTCAAGCGTTGTCTACAATACAATATAGAACTGCTACAATAACCTACAGGCCCTCAAAATATTTAAACCCAAAACTATGGAGTATAGACAAGCTTTTCAAGCTATATCGACAGGATTTATCTTTGGATAATCTAATGGATTTTCGTTTTCCAATGAGCTATATGTTAATACTTTGAAAATCATTAATAACTGGCAGCTGAACCGAGACATATCATATATATGCTTCTACTCAAAATGACATTAAATTGTATTTATTAACATTGCTGCTGGTCAGACCAGCTGTGTGCCTACAAAGTGAAGCTAAATTAGTATTCTCAATTTGCTATTTCACTTCATTTTAATGGAATTAGTATCGACTGCCGATTCCCAGCACTATATAATTTAAAAAATTGACCCCAATTTAGTTCGCTGAACAACGTGCATTGCGACTTGCGTGGTTGGCTAAACTAAATCATTTATGCACAAGCTAGTTTCTCTCCACTCCGCTAGAAGCATTATTGAGTTAGACCTAAATCATCAATCTAAATTTCGACCATCCTCGCCCGCTAAGAATTCTATAATTTCCTAATCATTAATTAATGTGCTTTATAGAAAGCTTAAACATTAAGCCAGAGTTTAGTTGTTCTCATATCTAACACGCTGTGACAATATCATGGAGAGACCGCCGCGACGGACATTAAACAACAAAATCCACCAAAATGTATTTTAAATGAAGAAATATCCGTAGCTTGTTTAATAAAAATGTATTTACCACACTCCTGGTTCTTTGGCAAGAGTGCAGCATTTTATTTACTGGACAAAGGAAAAGGCTATCACTTTAGGCTGTGCGGTGCCGATCCCCGTTATCAGAGCTCTTCAGCCAGGTATAGTGGTGGATCCAGGATTCTTTATTGGAGATGCCACTTTGGTGAAAACCATCATAGTAACCCGTAAGAGCACCACAGACTCATCCACCACCTGTTTGCGTTCCCAGCCACAGATACGGCTGGCATACTGCTTCATATGTGAGTCAACTGGATCAATCGCACCTAAACTCGTTTAAAAATGTGACACATATTGGCCTCTAACCTGATACCAACAAATTATTAGCTCAACACTCTAATCATTCGGAACATTATATACCTATATTTTTTGTTAGATATACAAGACATACAGCATTTTCAAGTTTTCTGACGTATTTCTAAGATGACTTAAAATTTATAATTGTCATAGCCATCATTTGGGAATATGTTCGACGACGGTTCTGTTCTAGGGGGCTCGACAAGTATTGTGTCCCTGTCTAAAGAGCCTCAAAACGCCACCGATCTTGCCTGGAAAATTCTGCGCCCATATTCTATGTTAATGTCATTAATTGGGATAACAACAAGTAAGCCTTAACTTAACTTAATATTTTATAAAAAATATATTTTTTATATTTAACTGGGGTGTGGTGTTGAATAGAGATCTGCGTTTTCTCGCTAACGTGAGCTTTCTGTAGTGACGCAATGACTTTGGTAACCTACTTACGCGAAAAATAATTTTTGGGTGTTACTTAGCGAAAAATTAACTTGGTGTGCAATATGCACTAATTTGAAAGGGTATTGCTGCACTACAAGGCCTCGAGAGAACACCATGCTATGCAGAATAGGTCGTTCAAGAGTGAAATGGTCTCAAATCTCAAGTGATCTTGATCCAAAATTTGCTAAAACAGTCTGATGGCGCGTTATGAGGGCAGAAAATACCCAGATGAAATGGTTTGAAATCACTAGAATATTTTTGGTGGCTAATGGCATGAAATTTTAAGAGGAATCACAATGGACTGTTTCAGTTTCAAATTCGGATTACTGCCTAACATATGACATTTCATTGGAAAATTAGAAATTCCGTCAAATCAACTTTTTAATTAACCACCGATACGATTTAATACTGTTGACTTGAACAACATTTCTGTCATCAATAAATTCAGGCAATTGGTGCTATGTCTTAGTTTTATTAATTTCCATTTATCTCCCCTTAGACGTTTGTTATGAGAAATTAAAAAAAAAATTGATGGAGCGGCAAATTAATGTAACCATGTAACATTTTAAAAACCATTATTAAGTCATTATGAAGATGAGGTGGTTCTAATGTTTCTAAGTTTAATGTTTTTAACCTTTCAATATAACGGTTGATTTGAAATTTCAGCTCTGTGTAGCAAACGACGAGTAAAACTAGTAATTCTATCGAGATTGTAGAACGTAGTGAAAGTAACGCTACGCCTTTTGCGTGCACAGCCAATCAGCTTTCGATAGCATACGTCGATATGCTATATGTGGATAACACACAATACCGCACAAGTTAGAACAAAACTAACACGGGCAGTAAGTTTCCCATGCCCCAATACACCCAAGTGCTAGCTATCAGCTTCCATGACGTAACTGTAAAATTAGGAATTTCGGCTCGATGAACCATGGCGGAGCCATACCCCCGTACCCACAGAACCATGGATCGAAGAGCAAAATCAACATCAGCAATGAGTTTACCATGCTCGAAAACCCCCCAGTGAACCTTTTTGGGTCGAGGAACCACGGAGGTGTCATACCTCAAACCCCATGAACCGGAGCCTTAATGTAAAAACAAAAAAGAGGCATAGGGATTTATCATTGCACTATGAAATGAAACTAAGCACAGAAAAAAAATCGGAAGTTAACATAAAATAACCTTGCTTCCGTAAAGGGTACTAAAATAAGGTAAAAAAACTTTATTTGTTCTTTGACCCAGAACCTTGGGGGCACCATACCCCGTACTCATGGAGCACAGAACAAAACCTGCATACACAATAGTTTCCCATGCCCGAAAACCCCAATTGAAACATGTTAGCCGCCCAGGACGTCAGAACAAATTTTCGAATTTTGGGCCGAGGAACCATTGGGGCATCATAAGCAAACCCCACAACTCTACAACCGGAGCCTTAATCGAATAACAAAAAAGAGACATCGGCATTTATCATTTTACTCTCAAATAAAACAACCAGATAAAACAATTCGAAAGTTTAGCTAAAAATAACCTTGCTTGAAGGGTACTAAATTGGCAAAAAACCCACATTTTGACCGCTGACCCTGAACAAGACCCCAAATCAAAAAACTCTCGGGGATATACACCGTAAATCGTCTATCCCGGTTCGAATGAGCCCAAGATCGTAACAATCGGCAAAGTCGTTTCCAAGTTATGGCCGATTACACACACGCAGACGCAATTTAAAAGATTTCACCCCTGCAACACACAATCTCCACTACATGTCACCATGTTCTGACAACACTGCACACGTTCCGTTAATTCAAAATCTGACTTAAAACATCGTGACCAAACCACGCAGCCATACTCAAGTATAGGACGTACATAACGTTTATACGCTCTTAAAAGTTCATTCATCTTGGTTGCTAAGAAGCACCTAAACAGTATACTGATTATTCTGTCGGCTCAAGGAGCACTTTCAAGGCAGAGTTGTCTAAATGGTAAGTTTGCAGAAATAATGATGCCTAGAGCTCCATATTCAAAAACAATTTTAGTACCTCGATTACAGGAATAACCGGAACCGGAACCAGCAACCGGAACCGTCCATTTAAACCGGATCCGGAACCTGGTCTTCGAAATTTATATATAGTAAAACAGATGAAGGAAGAAATGAAGGTATAGTGGATATAAAATGCATTAAAAATAACTTTTGCATTAAACTTATTGTGTTGCGATGGCAATATTGCCTTTCTGCAACTTTAAAGTGACTGACGAAGCTAATAATGACTGTTTATCGATCAATATGTCGGTTCTTGGACACCCAGAGCAAAAAATGCCTTCCACTATACACCATTGCGTATACTGCGTCAAATTGGATGTGTTTACAACGCGTGGAGCGTAGAATACACACGTTCGCTCTGTCTCCTGTCGCCTCCCTTTACTACACATACGTTTGTTACATGTTCTTCTGTATGAAACTTGAAATTATTGGTTCATATGATTCTAATAGAAACTGATAGAAGGTAATTTTCTGATCAGTGGTCAGAGGCACTGTATAGGCTAGCGTTGGACAAACAGTGCCCGTCAGTTAGATGATAATGATAATTTTCTAATCAGAATGCTATAAATGAGATAAACTGTGATGCTGCACACACAGTTTCAACATATACAGTTCATTGCCAAGAGAGCGGTTTCTGGCTGCGTTGCAGATAACGTTAGTGTACTTCAATTTAGGCTGGTGCTTCTACTTCAATTCTATTTACCAAGTTTACAAGCGCACTGGCTCGTGCTTGACGCAATTTATGTTAGCAAAGAATACGCTAAGCACTTCTACGTAAGCCATACTTTGTTACCGAGTTGGGCCGATTTAATTCGAACATACCCCGAAGACTTCTGAAGGTGCAAAATAGCTGCTACAAGCATCGACCTGGCTTTGATTTGTTAACATACTCCTGCAGGTTATTATGAAAAATTCCTACTGAAATTATGTGCCCTACTTTCACACAGCAAATTGCTTAGTTAATCTTTTCTTTTGCTTGGTTGTATTGGAGCTTGATCATTGTATAATATATATTACATATGTTTGGATCACAGATGAAGCAAAAATGTGAAAATTTCAAACAAAATCTTTAATCCAGAATTCCGGTTCCGGTACGGTTTTGCCCTTTGCCGGAACCGCAACCGGAACACGACTTTCGTCGGAACCGGAATTCCGGTTACTTTCTGCTCGATTATTTAGCGTATATTTTCTTTAAAATCAGGCACATATAATCTTAAGAATGCACATTATGATTCGGATATTTTAATTGCCATTTAGAACACTAATATTCAACGTGTTTCAATGCAGTTTGTTTTTTAGCCAGCTGCTATCCGAATCCTCCGCGAAGAACATAAATATAATTTTATATCGTCGGCCAATAATTTAAGTTAAATGTTAGTGATATTATCAGTAATATCGTTGATATAAATCAAAAATAATAATGAACCAAGAACACTTCCTTGCGGAATTCTTGATCTTACCTGGCGGGTAAAAGAAAACGTTGAATAAACTTTGACGTTTAAATTTCGATTTTGTAAAAAAGCCTTAAATCAATTTAGCGCCAAGCAAGCAATTCCATAACTAGAAAGTTTATGGAAAAGCTTAGGATGTGAAACAGTGTAAAATGAATTAGCAAGATCAATATAGATTAGATCAGCAAAATCACTTAAGTCTACATTATCATCCCAATCAAATTTGCAATCAAGTAATTGTGTAATGGTTAATTTTTTCGAAATAACGCCGTGTTGTGATTCAGCGATTAAATTGTTATTTACAAGATGACTTCGTAAAACATCTGAAATTATACATTCCATCACCTTACTGCACGTTGATAGAAGATACATTGGCCTATAGTTTAGTTAGATGGATCAGAAGCGTCGTCATTAAAAAATGGGAATCACAGTAGCGTGAAGCCAAATATCAGATAACGAACAACGTAAAAATGATTGTTTAAAAATGTGAGCAAATGGAACACTAACAGCATTATAAATATTCCGTAGCAGAAATTAAGTGTAACTATCAGGGTAGTAGCCGTGGTTGTTTTTTTTCATTTTTTAAATAATGTGAAACAATGTATGGTGTGAAAGATATCCAATTGAATTCTCATATCTACTTACGCACATTAAAAACGGGTTTAATACCGTAATCATCAATAACCACGTTTACAAAACTATTTCAAAGGAAATTCTAAGCCAGAAAATTCTATAATAATAATAAAACATTTGTAAAGCACTTTTTTCGCAGAAGCGTGACAAAAGCGCTGGGTATGAATACCAATGTAGCAGTCAGATACAAAAATTCATCGTCAAAAAGCCGGGAACAGATGAGTTTTCAGTTTAGATTTGAATTCGGATAAATCAAGATTTGGATTTCGTAAAATACTTGGTAAGGTGTTCCATTCCGATGGTCCCAGAAAACAAAAACTATTGTTTCGTTGATTCGAAGTATTCGCTCATTGGCAAGCCGGGCCGCTGACGATTGGTTTAGCATATCAACAATATAAGATGGGGTGTTACAACTTAACGCATTGTAAATGAGCAGAAGTATCTTGTACTTAATTCGTCGATCTAGTGGCAACCAATGTAGTTGTCTTAAGACGGGGCTTATATGTTCGCGTCGCCGAGTACCAGAAACAATTCTGGCCGCATTGTGCAGAAGACGACGAAGTGGCGAAAGGTAAACCGACTGCAGACCGCCATACAGTGCATTACAATAGTCAATTCGAGACACGACGAAAGCTCTGACGATTGAATGAGTTGTATCAACATCCAGGCGGTTTCGAAGTCTTCCTATTTCTCGTAGTTGCCAGGTACAAGATCCTGCTAATTCTGCGATATGTTTTGCGAATGTCAATTTCGTGTCGAATGTAACGCCTAAAATCTTTATTGTATCAGTGGGATTGATCGTCTCATCTCCAAAGTCCAGGGATGGACCGTCATATTTCTGCCGACAAAAATATATTAGTCCAGTTTTTGATTTGTTGAGCTTTAATTTGTTGTTACAAAACCAAATGTTCAAGGAAACAAATAAACTCTGCACCGATGTAACAACCAGAGGTTCGTCACCTCTATAAAAAGTTTTATATATCTGAATGTCATCCGCATAGCTGTGAATGTTGAAACCTGCTGCAGTCACGATTTCGATCACCGGAGCAATGAACATGTTGAAAAGGACTGGTCCAATGACGCTTCCTTGTGGGACTCCACTCCGTGACACTGTAGTCTTTGACATTGTTCTCCCAAGTTGAACGCGTTGTTTCCTGTTTGTCAAATAAGATTCGAACCACTTCAGGGAGGAAGGTGACACACCTACGTCGTGAAGTCGCTGAAGCATCATTGTGTGATCAACTGTGTCGAAAGCAGCAGATAGATCCAGGCTGATGAGCAGAGTAACCTGTTTTCTTGCAAAGGCTGTTTGAATATCACTGCAAATTTTTACCAATGCAGTCTCAGTGGAATGACCTTTGCGGTATGCAGACTGGAATTTAGGTATGTGGTCATTTCTTTCTAGATGACTGATCAGTTCAGACATGATCTGATTCCTAGTACTAACCGTTCAATAATTTTGGCAAGGTAGGAGATGTTCGAAATTGGACGAAAGTTGCTCATATCATTTATGTCGTCGTTTGGACGTTTTAATCGCGGGTGGATAACGGACGTTTTTCCCTGTTGCTAACAACTCCAGTTTGAACTGATTCGTTAATAAGTGCAGTAATTGGCCGAGCCAGAACAACAACAAACTTCTTTATTATTGACGGTGGTAGTACATCTAGAGCACAACATTTGGAGTTGCTTTTTGTAATAAGAGTAGAGATGAATTCTTCGGATACTGGAGCCAGACGCAATTGCGGACCTTTGTACGACGCTGATGGCGATAGTGGTTTAGATGGAGGAAACTGCGAGCGAATAGCAGCAACCTTGCTTACAAAATAAGTCGCAAATTCGTCGGCGCGTTCAGGTGAGATCGATGGTTGGCGCTTGCGGTTAAACATCGTGTTTATAACGGTCCATTTTTTGTTGTTACTAACCGCATTTATTTTAATTTTCCAATGATTGTTCAATTTTTGTTGACACATTTGTCGATAGAGCTTCTTCTGGTTGGCATAGTTTTGTCTGTCCGGTTGACAATGTGATTGACGTCATAAACGTAAAGTTCGTCTCGCCTGAGCGTTGTTTTTGCTCGTCGACATTCGGTATCGTACCAAGGTGAATCAAGGCGATCTTGATTGCCATTATATATAACTTTTTAATGCAGTAATACCATTGCGATCATAAAATCTATTATTAACATATCGAATTAATCAATTTTTATAATAGGAATTTAGAATTCGTTACTCATTCATACGCTTGAAGTTTTAGAGAATTTTGAAGCATTTATTAGCTATTTTTTATAATTATCATAATTTCCTGAAATTTTGCTATGACGCAAAGATTTTAGTTTTGCATACGTTTAATATATTTTGGATAAATAATACCGTGCGCATTAAATACACACTTAGGCATAAAAAGCTTAATTGCACTGGTTAATATGTCACTGAACAGTGACCACTTGGCATTAATACTGAATACAGCGCTCAAAAGGTAGTTCCAGTTGAATTATAAAAGCTATCTCTCCGTATTACTAAAATCTGTATTTTTGTAGTCATAACAAAAGGTGATTTGTTATTGAACTTTCCTTTAATTTTATAATATATAGAACGTGGTCGGAGTTCGCAAAACATTCTTCTGCCGATAAATTCAAAACATTAAGAGGAGAATATGATAAAATTAAGTCAAGAGTGTTAGGGCCTCTAGCTGGAAAACTGACTAGTTGAGTTAAGCTACATTCCATTAGACATTATTCAAAGTTATAAAAATCAAAAGTTCGGGAACGTTTGCAATTCGGTGAGAATTCAACATAATTGAAATCTTCTACAACTTACTAGATAAGAAACGTGCAAAGTTGATTTAATATAACCAATTATCGAGTCACTATATGTAGAAGAGCCAGAAGAACGTCAATAAATACAAATGATTCTGTGCCTATCCGGAATAAGTATATTGACAGACACAGATCTATTTCTTTATATTTTGTTTCCTGCGGCACTTTCAAAAATTTTATGTTTTTATTTATTAAAGTAGCAACGCTACCACCTCTACCATATTTTCTATCTTTACGAATTATATCATATTCTGGAATTTCAAGAATAGAATTCGGAACCGCATCATCAAGTCATGTTTCTAAATATTAACACTCGCAAAATCGTTAAGTTTCAGAAAAGTTTGTAAATCAGGCAGTTTATTTTTGATACTGCGTGAGTTAAAATAAGTGCACTTAATATGTTAATGTTTTAAACGACTTTTGAAGTTTGGTCCCTTATTTAGTTTAACTTCAAGCTTCGCTTATTGTTTTCAGAAACTGTTTCGAAGTTCATTTTAGACAATCTACCATCTATCAAATGACCATAATATTGACCGACATGGCATAGTTTTGACACCTTGCTGTCGAGATCAAGGATTGTCTTTAACAGGCTGGGTTTTACATAGTATCAATGCAGCATAAACAACCAAAAATGAGATTACAATACTTACGCTTAATCTTCTAACCACAGTGTAATGATTCCGAAATGACATCTTTTGTAATATGTTAGTAAAAAAATAAGAGTTCTCTTGCCATAAAACCTTATCTGACACATAGGCGACTTCTCTGTGTGTCAGAATAAAAAATTGTTCTCCCTTCTTTGATGTTGGTAGTGCAACTGAAAATATTATGGTGCTTGGGTTTGCAGCAATAACCAGCTTTATATAAATGGTGAACTTTCCCTGTACGCTTTGTTTAATTGGAATTATGTACGAAAAACTTAATGAAGCAGCGCAATACGAAAACTATGTTTAGCACGCCACCTGTATACATAGCTGTTTTTACCTGTACATGGCAGCAACGTTGTTTGCAAAATATAATTTAAATTCGGCACCACGGTGAGCACATAAAAAGTTAAATTATAGCAGATTTGGTAGCCACACGCGTCTGGTTTTGGTTTGTAGCAGCCATTTCCAGAAAGTCGAACGAATACTGTAATTCCAGATGACTCCAAAATTACCATGGCTGACAGTCGTCCTACGCGTGCGCGCACGCTACGCCGAATGTACACGCTGCTGGTCAGCATCCTTCTTACACTGCTCAGCGTTGTCGTTTCAGTCCGTCTCTGCCAAGTTTCCGGTATCAATCTATGCTCATTGTTACGCATCAATCAATGGTATTCGATGTGCTTTGTTCAGACAAATTTTTGGTGGCTCCTGTTTGCACGACGTCGAATGACACAAAATCGTCGATTGATCAACAACCTGACCGAGCGACTATTTCAAACGACAAAGTAAGACGAACGTACATTTGGTATCGACAATTTTAAAAAATACTGATAAATAATTTTATATATGGTTAAATCGGCATTGGCAAATCGGCATTGGTAGAAAAAAATGGGTTAATAGTTATGAGTGTTTTTCTGAAGCGAATTATATACCAAAATTTAGTACTGTCCTAGTTCCATAGATACAAAGAATCGAGCTTATGCTTTGCACCTTTAATGAGGTTAGTAGATGAAAAATGGGGGTTTTACCCCCCCCCCCCTCCGGAGGAGGTTGGGGTGATGAGTCATGTGTTGAGCATTACTCTTATTTATATGTATATATGTATACATGTGCATCATACATGTATATATGTCTACTTTGTATACATAGAGATACACAAATAAATAAAAATACACGCACGCATACATGTAAACATTAACATACATATCGGTATTGTCACAAATGGCAAAAACGTTTCGGCCGTACCACGGGCCTCATCAGACGGCTATAGGCTACCGTTACGTGTTTCTTTCTTTATTTGGAAAATTATAACACAATTATATTTTGGAACGGCTAATTATGTATATGGCAGATTGTACCATGGTGTCAGCGTGTGTCAGGCAGTTATTATGGATGCATTTAGCGGTCCATAAGGTGGTGTCAGTGACAGGTGTGCACAGGTTCATTAGTAGAGACTCCATGTTACACTGCTTGTGCTAGCTCCTGTTTTGTAGTTTTCGGCGTCGGTTGTTTAGCGGTTCCCTATGATTAGCCGTACCGCGAGACATTTACCCATTTAAATGACTCCGGTGATTAGTATATTATCACGTTTATTCGTCGAAGTGTATACATCTTGTTTACATAGCTATATTTTTACGTAACGATATGGATTATGATAAATAAAAACACGCTGTTACAGTTATTGTTATTGCTCCTCTGTGCCTTATTCCACCAAGAGCAATTATTATCTTTGCGGTTGTATTTACAATTTTTGATTTTGAAACGCCATCTACTTTATTTAATACGTCCGTGTTAACTGTAGTTGTTTTATGATTTAAATACCGCAGGTTCTGTCTCCACCGACGTGATCTTTGTATCAATATTAAATAGATGAAGACGTGAGGCTGCCTTGCAGTATATATAATATACAGTGTTAAGAGATTTATGCGGTATGTCGTAACCCAGTTGTGGTCTGCGGGGGTTTGTCCAGTAATTTGAAACAACCTACAGCCCCAAAAAATCCAGCTAGCGGCATACTTAGGTCGCCTTTTTTACGCCATGATGGGAAGTTGGATTGCAAACTCGAGAGGAGGTTATTCTGCCTCATCGTATCCCTCGTGATTCGGATTTTATTGAACGTTTGTGTACTGTGTACAAATTTTAAGTAGTAACACTTTAAGTAGTAACATTTCCTGCTAACACTTGTTGTCAACAAGTTATAGGGTGATCATACTGTTGCGTTATTTGATTGAATATATACGTTTGGTTACTCAGCTCCTTCGGTTTTATACAACAAAACTCAGTTACACAGGATTTGAAGTTAACGGCTACAAGCCTAACATTTGAACCACCATCCATTTTGACCATCTAAAAAGTGAGTATGTAGCTAGCAAAAACAACTTATTGACTTATAAGAGCGATCCATCGTTTTCGACTGGAAAACACATCCATCGGGCTGGTGCATTATTTTCAACTGAGAAACACACCTTAAAAGCAGTTGAGTTCATAACGAAGAACGAAAACAATTTTAAACAGTCTTTGTATGAATTATCATTATCGTACCCTATGTTGTATGTTGAATATTATCATGATATTATTAAATTGTGTAATATGTTTGATTTGAAGTAAAAACATAATGGTAGCCGATACCGTGTATACGGTATAAAGCCATCTGATGATTCCCTTGGCAGGCATGAAATGTTTTAAAAAGGCTGTACATTGCGTAACTCTAAATCAGTTTTGACTTTGGATCGATTATGTTTCTCCACTTCAGCAAATACTTTGTAAGTGGTCATACTGGTGATGTTGCTGCCGGAAATTCACGTCTCATAAACGACTACGAAGCAAATGTGTTCGAAACGGTCTTCAAGGGTGATGATCATTTCCAGCGACAAGATAAGAGAGTTGAGCACTTTAAGATGTTCAACAGGGTAATTGATTACCGCGGTTGGTCAGGTGAACCAGGCTACATACTATGTGTGGTTACAGAAGGTAATGTAGTGATAACAGCATTCGTCTACGACCAATCCGTCCACGCTCGGCAACGAAAGTATCAACTGATACATCAGTATGGTACTAAACGGGTCTAAATGAAGATATTGTATTTGTAAATATTTATGTTTTGCTGTAAATGTTGTGTGTGTATGTTATATATGTGTATGTATATATTATACTTCAGCTGTATTATTGTGTATGTAATTTTCTCAATAAAGAAAACAAAACGTAGCGGTAGCCTATAGCCGCCTGATGAGGCCCGTGGTACGGTCGAAACGTTTGAACCAGCAATATGCATCAATTTAAGTCCGCTTATTACAGTGTTAATGTATAGCAAAATCCAACTTAAAGTTATATGTATGTTTATATCTGTATGTATTTATATATGTGAGGTAGACATGTATACCAATACATATGTATGTCTGCGCACCTATGTACATGCATTCAACCCTCACATGACTCATCACCCCAACCTCCTCCGGAGGGTGGGGTGGGGTAAAACCCCCATCTTTCATCTACTGAGGTTTAAGTGGCATGCAAAATATATATCTGTTACTGTGTCAAGAAATTTTTGCAAACTATATTGAATAATTAGAGAACCCACAAAAATATAGTCCAAACGAATATTTTCTAAACCGTCTTGATGAACACACTCGATGGGCATTTCATAGAATCCCCCAGCCTGAAATTCCTCAATTTTCATGATAGAGTGAGAATTTTCATATCGTTCGACTCAGTTCGACGAGACTGTTCACACAATACCCATTTCAACAATATGCGCGATACAAAATTTTCGATTTTTGGGCTACCAATTACCACTTGGTAGTCAAACTTTTCGAAAAAACTATTTCTCTAAAAAATTATAATTTTGTGTAGCACTCGCATTGACGAGTGAGTTGAATATTAGTAAAATCAGCTTGATCGGTTCGCGCATTAAAAAGTTACTGCCATTTATGTGAAATCCTAAGCGTTCCATAAACATTTTCTTGAATGACATACCTAGTTCGAAAAGAATGTTTTACGTTTGAATTGTAAGATATAATTTAGCCTTGAATTCCTAGCGCGCAGGAATGAAAAGATTCCCGGTTTCTGAAAAACGCGCTTCCGGTTCCAATTGAGAAATTGAATCATATTCAATGTTAATATTTCTCGTAGCTTAAGTAGCTAGCTAGCTGTGTAACAGGCTAAGATGTAATAAAGTTATAGTTTGAAAGTTAAGAACAGGCGAAAAAAAGCAGATCACGTCGAAAAATAAAGGTGTAGGCAGCCCATTACCTTTACGTATGAACGTCGTAACCTTATTCTGTTGTGTAAAACAAACATATTTTTTCATTTCCAGATCACGTCAAACGCTGTGGTATTGGGTTCGTTTGACCACGCTACTTGCAGTTATCTTCGTAGTCGGTATTTCTATCTATAACGGATGCTACGAGGGAATGATGATTTATGGGGGTTTCTCGATTTCCCGCTATTATCATCCTCTTATTGAAAATGAAAATTTAAAGGTTTGTTTAAAGAAACGGGTTACCACATCGAGCGGTATAGCGTTGAATTAGTCAAAATTGTTTGTGTCATAAGTATATATATACATAATCAATGGCTTGGAGTATTTTCGCAATTTTCGTATAATTCAACGCGTAATGAAATCTAACTGTCAGTGAGTAACCGGCAGAGCAACTAAAAATTTTTGCTGAAACAGCAACCGAAATATCAGTGAGGTAAAAAGAAGTATTAATGAACTTCTTGTTTATTGGGGTGAGCGATGGTTTTACTGTGTTATTTAACTATTTAAATGCATTGATTTTATTGTTGCGAAGTGTATTTGGTATGAGGCTAATTTTTTTCTATCCGGTACAGCGCTGCATGGAACTATAAATGCATCGGGGTCCCGCGGGCCTCTGACGTTAGAGGGGCTATCGGGGTCAAGTCTGACCCCGAGCTCGGGGTGGGGGAAATATTTTCTATATCATTTACCCAGCGAGTAACAGGAATTCTGCTTCCGGGGAAAATCGTGTTCAGGCAAAAGGTAAAAACCATACCGGAACTGGAATTCCGGTTTAAAATATTGTTTAAAATTTTCCACATATTTGCTTCATCTGTGGTCCAAACATGTAATATATACAATGATCAAATTCCAAATCAATCAAACAAAAGAAAAGATTTACTCAGCAAATTGCCATGTGAAACGTAAGTAGGACCACAATTTCAGTACGAATTTTTCATCTTGACTCTGCAAGAGTTTGTTAACAAAACAAAGAGAAGTCGATCCTTGTTGCAGCTACTTTACCCAGTCAGTAGTCTGCGGTGTAGATTAGAATTAAACCCGTCCAACTCGGTAAGTATGGATTAGCTAAAAGTACTTAGATGTAAGCTTGGCAGACACAAATTGCGTCAAGCACCAGCTAGTGCGCATGTAAACTTTGTAAATAAATCTACACTTCAGTAGAGTAACATATATGCAACGCAGCCATCAGCCACATTCTTGGTAATGAACTGTATTTGTTGAAACTGCGCCAGCACTATCACAGTTTATCTCATTTATACCATTTTGAGCATAGGTCATCATCATCATCTAGCTAAGGGGCACTGGTGTACCAACATTGTCTCGGACCACTGACTTTATAACTATTGTATACCTTCTTTTATTTTCTTTTAGAGTTATATAAACCGATAATTTCAAGTTTCCTACGGAATACATGTAACAAACGTATGTCCAGCAAAGGGGGGCTAATGGAGACAAAGCGAAATAGTTTAGTCTACGATCCATTCGTTAGAAGCATATTCAATTTGACGCAATTTACGCAAGGCCGTATAGTGGAAGGAATTTAATTGTTCTGAGTGTCCAAAAACCGCCATATTGATTGATAAATATAAGTTATTGCCTTCGTCAGTCTCTTTAAAATTTCAGAGCGGCAATAATGTCATCGCAATACATTAAGTGTAATGAAAAACTTATTTTACTACATTTCGAAACCAATGTACCTTCATTTCTTCCTTCATTTGTTTTACTATAAAGAAGTTTCGAAGACCAGGTTCCGGATCCGGTTTAAAAAGATGGCTCCGGTTGCTGGATCCGGTTCCGGTTATTCCCTGCATTTATCATATATACATATATCTTATTTTAATATATTATATATATATATATACGTATATATATTATGTATATATACCATATATGTGTCGTTTTGTATAAATTACTGCATTCTACGACTGAAATGGGTAAAAATACTAGAATTCGCTGAAATTGTGCTTTATGCTGGCCTAAAATTAAAATTTCTCGGGGTCAAAATCAAAAATTTAAGAGACAAACTTTCGGGGGAGGAGGGTGAGGGAAGGGTCAATTGGCGTGCGCATCCAGACATACTGGGTAAGCCCCTGCGCCCATAAGGCGAAAACCCGTATTTTAGAAAAATATTGTGAAGGCTTACATTTTTAATTTGTTACGAATATATACTAATTAACTGTACTTACGTGAAAAGCAGCAAATTCGGCCAGTAATAATGCCCTATACAACGTAAAAGATCTTCTAAAAATTATAATTTTTTGAAATTTGTGATTTAGAAATTGATTTGTTTTACAAGATGAACAATTTTTAAGAGCACGATTAGAGGAAATATACTACTGGAACTATTAATATTATCCAAATATTTCAACCTCCACCACGAAACAAAAAAGCGAGCTATTTCCAAAATTTGTCAGCCAATGAATAAGGTTAGCCACGGCTCCGTCAGTCTATGAAAAACATCGGGATAAAAGTCCGTGTAACATTAACGTTGTCACATTATTTTGGAATTACATGAAATAAACACATCCAGCGCTTGTTACGTTTGGTAGTTTTTCAACACTCTCATATGACCCAATATAGCAAGTAGAACCAATCTTTTCCACACTGTGAAAAGAAACCATTAACATATGCTGAAAATTACAACCACTGTACTTCGGGTGTATTATTACCTTACTCCTTTGAATGGGCGCAGGAAGGTCAGTTTGGACCTCGAAATAGGTATTCAACGTAAACAAGTTACGCTTGCTCCGTTTCCCGTCACCGAGCGAGTTACTAGTATTACACACTGCTTAGCGATATGAAATACTCGAAAGTGTTTTATGCTGAGGTTGCCGAGAAAACGCAAGCTAATTACTAACTGTTGGGCCGCAGCTTAAAAAACGGCAACACTAACAAATTCTGGACTACGGAGCACTTCAAAAATTATACATTTATTAGTATTTGATTGGCTACTGTTATCTGTGTATGCCTGATAAACTGCTTAGAATAGGTAAAGCATTGATACGTATATACATCTTTGGTGCTGAGCAATTTTTTGTCAAAACAGCCATTTTCGAGCTGTGAGCCAAAGAACGAAAATATCCTAAAAAAGAAATTTTCAAAATTCCGACAATTGGTTCGTTACTTGCTGTGGGTGAACGATGGGGTTAGCCCGTTAGGCATGTTTGTTTCATTGCTGTAGCCCTACATTGGGTATGTTAGTAACTTTTAGTACGGAGCAGAAGGCTCATTTGATAACTTTTGGCCTCAAAAATGTAAAATTTTGGTATATTTTGAAATCAGTTGTATGAAGGGTTTTAAAATAGTACTTTAGCAATTCGGTGCACTTGTGCAATTGTGCTTGAATGATACATAATGACACATGGTGCAAGCACGCCTTAGGAATCGCATGTCAAACGTGTTCACCATTTCTGTGTTCCAAGTTAACCTTATGTTCCAAGTTGCCCCAGTTGACTACATATCCAATACGGGAAATTATAGGAGCTTAAAGCGTGATAAACAACGCTTGAACTTGTAATTTCTAGTGGTTTATGACCAATTTGTTAGGTCATAAACATGACTGCCCAACCATGTTCTTGGACCAACATATCCAGACCCCCAGGCAGGGAGTAACGGGAAATGCCAGAACCATATCGGTACTGGAATTCCAATCTAGTAGTTTAGCTTAAAATTTTCTAAAGTTCTTGCTCCAATGTGGTATAAACATACATACATAAAGTGATCAATTTCCTTGTACAGCCTGAACCGTAAATGGAATGAATACTTCCCGTAAAATTTTGTCACCTCAACCTTGAAAAATTATTCTTCTTTCTTACTATCAAGTTAACAAAAATACGTATGATGGAATGATAACGGTGTATGACCCATTTAGAGAGCTGTCATGGTGTCTTAAATTTGAACTTGATCAACCTGATATGCTAATCATACTATGCATAGCTTGGAATACATGAGTCATACTTTTGGAACTTGATACAGCATACTTGATAACAGCTGACAGTGGATATATATACGCATATTACGTTGCTGCAACCTAGTCAAAGAAAAACTGCCACATCCACCACCCGATGCGCCTGTACTTTTTTAAAACATTACACTACGTATACTGAATTTAAGCATCTTCTGTCAACGCAGCCAGGAGCTATATTCCGGACAAAGACAGTGTTTATTTTCAAATATGCCAGTGATTATCACATCTTGTCGCAACTGTAGCAGATTTATTCAGAAACATTCAGGTGAATCTCCTTCACAACCAGAGAAACTTTTTCGAGATTCCTCCTGAATAATACATAATTGCCCGTTCAATAACTCGTGGCGAGGGAAAACAGGTCAACATTGTTTAGTATACACTTAATGCGTCGGAAATGCATTGTGTGGCATCATTTTCCTAAGGGATGTGCGGACGGCTTTTTGCCGTGTTGTCGAACAGCGAAAACACAAACCACGCCATCGATAGCTAAGTCAACCACGGAAAAGTCTTTAACTTCCTGAGCCCTTTAATATAATAGAAAGTAAATAATGCTACTTAGTGCAAAAAGGGCAACATAACAGTGGTTTTCAGCACATTTAGAACCCATAGTACTTTTATTTTTTCTCTCATGTCTTACTTTAAAACTCATATTTATACACTCTTCAGCCGAGTCGACCATCATCGAATCTTGGTAGTGATATCTGAGAACCAGTACGTAAGCTATCTGATTACAGCATTCTAGGGGCAAGAAGGCTGGGGGATCATTTTGACAGCTGTCTTATTCCAAAGAGAGGAACAGAAAGGAAAATATTTGATGAATTTTTAACGAGTTCATAACAGGCCGAAATCATATGGTTGAGAAACAAATTTTTTTGATATTCCATCACCTTCATTTAGAACGTCAGTAGCGAATATCTGGCGGAAATAGAAAAGAGACTGCTCTTGCCATGAAATTATTTTAGTTTAGGTTTACGCATTTAAACTTAAATAATTTCTTAAGCATAAATAAATGTTCTGCTTAATGGTGTTTGGAAGTGCATTTTAGTAAGATAAAACGTTATATATTTTCAGTTTCTCAATATCGCAATCGCACTGTGGACATCTGCAATTCAATGGGGCGGCATATGTTATCAATTTTTGACAATATTCGTTCTCGGTTTGGGTTATCGTCGCATGCGACGAACGATGGATAGTAGAACTTCGGACAAACAGGGAATCGTAATGGCACGAAGGCAATTTCAAAAACTTACCGATATGACCGCGCAATCAAACAACTTAGTAGCGTACTACTACTTAATTTTACAAGGTAAATTATATATATATATAAGAAATAAATATTGTATATATCGTATATACATATTGTAATATAATTATATATATATATTATACGTATATATTGTAATATAATATATATATATATATTATACGTATTATACATGAATGAATATATATATATATCTAGCATATATTTATATTAATGACAGGCACGGAAATGGTTTACGATATGCGGCTCTGCGAGTAAAACAGTGGGATATATTGTGTTTCCGTACGTAGGTAAGCATGTCCAAATTTCCAAACTTTTATTTAAACGTCAAAACTTTTCCGTTACCTATTACAGCTGTATTTTATTATGTATTAAAAATTTGAGATAAAAAGGGTTCTTTTCATTATATATTCTTGCCACAATATTTGCCGTGAACTGACACTAAGGCAGCGTTAAAGCCTATTTTAGTAATCAGATTTAATTTCTAGTCGATATGTTCGTACGTAGCGACAATTTTGCTTTTCGTGGGATGCCGGAAGTCTACTACAAAGACGCAGCTTTGGGCAAAATGTAATCCAAATGCCACCAACTTAGTACAAAAGCCAAATTTAAATACCAATATTCAACCAAAACGCCGAAACTTGTGGCGTTTGAACCGTGGTTCGTGCTTGGTGTCAAAAATAGGTATCGCAATTTCAGGGTCAGACACGACACACAAGAACTTTCAAAAATATGAGGCGCGCGTTATATATTTTCAAATTTTTACTTCATTTAAACCGCTTTCTCCATCGTTGAAGATAGTTTAAAATAAAATTTGATACGACCGGCGACCCATTGTTGATTATTTCAGCATGATGAGAATATAATCGAGTATATTTCTGTAATTATATATCGTCCGAATAATCCAAATGCGGCCCAATTATGTCAAAGGCCAGACTTAAATAAATACATTCAAACAAAAGGCAGAAACTTGTGGCCTTTAAACCGTGGTGCTGGCTAAGTTCCAAACATATCGTTCGCAAATTCAGGGTCATTTATGATATCCAAAAACTTGTCAAAATATACTTAAATACACAATATTTTCTTTATTTATTTCTTCTTTACGGCTTTCTCCACAGTTGAAAATAGCTTGAAATCAAATTTTATACTTTTGTAGTTCAATAAAATTAGCTTGAGATTTGGAATTCAAATTACACCGCTCTACAATTGAGGATAAATCTGTCATTATATATCGTCCTAACCTTATTGACGGATCTGAATTTGCGTTCTTGGGTTAATGAGTTGCTTTGTCCCGCAATAGTTATTTTTCTTTGTGCACGTGCTGAAAAACACTCTAAGGTCATACGAAACATATGGTCATTCTCGGTTATGAACGCTTCTCATGTTTACTTTGCCCATCTAGAATAGAACGAAGGACACCAAATCTCTGCACGAATGAATGCTGTTACGTCGGGCAGTCTGAGCACAAATTATATATATACATATACAAAGCATCAGGAACACCCAGCTGGGGCAAGCCACTTCTTTCATTGTAGGACTGCTTATTATCTACGTCACAACCAATGTTTTTGTGACTGTTGTTGTCGATATGGACTCTTCAACCGATCGACTATTCGTTATCAGCGATTCGATCGGAAAACTAGTTCTATTTGCGCTTATTATGATTCCGCCGATTATAACCAACGAACAATCGGCTCAATGCGTTGCAGCCGTATTTAAAGCTGAAAATGATCGACTCACGAGCAACGCCATCACCGGTGGCGGCTGTGCGACTCCGGGAAGTTGTAATAGTGTCTGTGGAGCAGGATTAGATCCGACAAGCCAGGCGCAGTCGAATAATGCGCCACCAACAGTTCCAGTTACAACAGCAAAAGAATGGGTGAGTTAACTAATGTTTATAAGTTATATTTCAGGAAGTTGTTAAGTCAAGTTCATAGCGCTTATACGTAGAGTGGCCTAATTTTCGATACTTCATGACATGCCCTATCTATCTGTTCAACGGTAGAACCCAAATCTAATATTTTCCCTGTTTTCACATATTAGGGCTACTACAATTATCCCTGAACTAGGAGTTGCAAGCAGGTACACGGTAGGTACTGATACACAACACATTAAATAATCCAATGAATACACATGTTATCAACTGTCTGTCTAGTCTAGAGTACAAAAACGCGGCATCATAGTTACCACAGTTTCGACTTCAAAAAACAATAATCAATATTTAGTAGCCAAGGATTACAATAAATTAATCTTTCAAACGGGCTGTTGCATTGATTTTTATATACTTATCTATTTTAGGAACTGAATCCCTTGGAGGAACGTACCAGGGAGAGAGAAGGTTAGCAGCGCTCCCCAAACCTTCCTACCTCTGAGAAAATACTTTTATCTTTTGCAAGGGCTGTGTAAAATTAGACGTAATGAACATTTTATAGACAAAAAATTTTTGCCACGCCCTGAAATTGACTTGCTCCACTAACATAGAAGTCTGGCTACGTGCCTGGTCCCTTAAATCCCAACTGAGCCCTTTCATTTGAATTTTCAGGAACGTCGATATTGTCTTCAAAAACTGATCACGCAACTTACAACAAATGAAATCGCTCTAACGTCCGGACATATATTCGACATATCGCGGGCTGCAATGATTACGGTATGTATATACGTAGGTACATATACTCTAGACATACTTCTATTCCTCACTCATGCCCACCTTTGAACTGTCGTATGAGCTGCAAGACCAATTCCCTTATTGAATAGTAAGTTGCATTTAAAGCACATTTAAAATAATGATTTGCATCTTATAGAGTGTCAAATATTTGTTTCCTCGCTATATACACAATGGACTCGTCGAGACTAAGATTTTTTTAATTTCGAGCGTGTTAATATAAACAATTCAACTCGCGTGTGTCTCGCAACATATTTCGCAATACATATGATGTTCTTACCAGACGAATATTCAAACAAACGAGCGCTATACAAAATTTGAAAAACATTTATTCGTTATGGAGATATGATCGTTCTCGCGTGTACCAACTCCGGTGGGCCATTTAACATGATCCTACAACTTAGGCAACCAATATAAGGAATGTATGCGTTAGCAGCGAATTATTGAGTTATAAAATGAGTCCATTACTCACATATATATATATATTCAAACGGTTACCGAGATGTGTGCGTTTTCGTGTATTTGGAAGTGTTTTCGTCCCACGGACTCATTTGAAAATAATCCTGCAGCATTGGTAACCACTGTAAACATTGAACAGAGTCAAAGACATTATATATAGATCTGCAAACGCATTGCAAAATATATCCAAATAAAACTCACCCACATGACGTTCCATGGGGTATGGAGATATGATTGTTTTGTGTCTATTTCGGGTCTCATGGGCTCTTTTAAAACCCCATTTTAACCCTTAGGCGCATTTTTGACATCAAACAGTTGTGACCCGTTTTAGGCCCTAACCCTAAAAGGATTTTCAGCTTTCGATTGAGCCACCCCAGAAAATAACCGGATGTTTCAAACTCGAGTTACAGATGCCACAAATCGATAGCCTTAAATATCACCAAATGAAAAGTACGAATATTTTTTGAACACTCAGAGATCAATAAATAGCACTGCCAGTTTAATATTAAAAACTTATAAAGTAATATTTTAATAACCTCAGTGATTCGTTTTTCGTTTTCACATACATATCTTGGTAGACACATATATATTATTTAAGATCATCAAAGAGTGTCCATGTTTAAATAAGAAATTCGGTTAAGTTTGGTTGATATTTTGTCTTCATAGACTAGTTTATCATGAAATAAATTGCGAGGTTATCCAAAATTATATACAATTTTTTGACATAAAATTGGATTAAATCAATGAGTCCAATCGATTGGTACCAAAATCATTCTCGCATCTTTTAAACTGTCAATTTGTGGACGACGCTGGCGAACCCAAGATTACTCCACTAAAGTACTTAATTTTTCAATATCAATGAAGATATAGCCAGGGGAATGCAAAATGTGAAAATTACTCTGTTTTTGCGCAAAATAAGATACATTTTGACAAAGTTTCATAAAAAGGCACACCTAAATTAAAAAAAATTACAGTTGTAATTTTAGCGATTTTCAGTCGAATCGGTATACAGGTCGACCTATCCGTATTTAAGGCGCAGGCGACAAAGCAACACTGAATATTGTAAGCGTTTCTGCAACTCGCAAAAACACTCGGTGAAATTTGAAAATGCACGAAATTCGCACCAGATGAAATTTCAAAAAAACTGCTTCGAAATGTTATGATTTTATACTAGAATCTTACAAAAAGTATACATCATAGATTTATGTAGTCGCCCGATTCCTCCGTTATATATAAAGTTGAAATATCTGCAGTGCCCATCATATTATAGATTTTAGGCGTTTCGTTTACAGTACACAAAATGCACAGTTGCAATATATGAACATACCATTCCTAGAACTTCCTATGAATATTAGCTAAGAAGCTACTCTGGTGTCCCATTATCGCAAGCGTTTACATAACGGAAACGCTCAGTTTGACAATCAGAAGCCAAACTATACTTTGTAAACAAATGCGCGATATAATTGTAAATTTCATTTCTGACGTAATCGAAGACTATTTCATATTTTAAAGCTGGATCCAGTGTTAGGTCTACATGTTAATAAGTGAACAACAGAGCAGAAGAGCACGCTTGCAAAATATTATGAGTTCTCGAGTAACCGCGATAATTGGAGACTCGTCCACTACCACTATACCAGTACTACCGGGCTCAGACAGTTTTGCAGACCCACGAAGCCCGCAACTTATACACTTATATCGGGGCGTTGCAAGGCCATCATTATTGATTATAAGCTATTCTTATACATTTAGCTTAGTAATAGTGAACTCTTTGCCAATGGCATTCACCGTCCAGGCTACACAACGAAGAAATTGACTCATTTTCGTCAACTCTCTTACCACAGCCCAACCAGCCGCCTTAAAAGAATGGTTTCCCGATTACGCGTATTGTGAAATTGGTCAAATTCCTGTCCATAATCATTGCTCTAGCATAAATTCCACAAATCGATGTTTTTCGAACGCATAATCACAAACACATGCTCTTATATAGCGCCAACTAAAGTTAACGAATCATTAGTCTTTCAAGCAGTTCTCATTAAAGGAACAAGTTAGTCACTTCGGTAACAGTGCCCACTACTCAATAAAGGAAAAAATGGAGTGGACATTAAAGTAAATCGCTAATAATTTTGTATAGCGGGTGCTAAAAAGAACAAACAAGTGTTCAGGACATTGCTTACTAGACAGGACCACTATGTCTTTTTTAATGGCGCTAACTATACAGAATCACATAGTCATTTCGGCAATAGAGCTTGTTGCTGAACATATAGGACATTATGAACGTTACAGTGACCCACTACCCGCCGGCTCAAGATTTCAACCCGTACCCGGCTCGGCCCGCGGACACCCATGATGGACCCTTGAGAAGATTGTGACACTCATGTATACACTATGTTATGTATATACGTTGTGGGATTACGCGGTAGCTTTTTGCGTCGATTGCCACACTTTTAGGTGAAGTTCTCACTTTTGGTCTGTCCCCCATCTTTCGTGGGGCATTTCCAACTTTTGTTCAGTCCCATGTGTTCCTAATAATAATAATAAGGCATTTATGAAGCGCCCTTTTCGCTGATAGCGTTGCAAAAGCGCTGGATACGATATAACAATACGACAATTTTTGAAATTATGAAGACAAAACCTGCGGAAACAGAAACTCCTGTAACTTAGACTTAAATTCAGTAAAGTTTAAAGCACCGTCACGAAGCCTATATGGCAATCTGTTCCATGAGGACGGGCCGATGAACCAGAAACTGTTATTCCGTGTGACGTCAGCGCGTAATACTCTTTCATTGGTTAAGCGAGTTGCAGTTTATCGGTTCGCCTTATGAATGTATGCAGGGCTTTTAGAAGTCAGAGCTTTATGAAGTCAACCAAACAGGAGCACTTTGTACCGAATTCGCTTGTCAAGCGGCAACCAGTGTAGCTCAAGCAGCAAAGGACTTATGTGTTCGCAGGGTCGCGTACCAGAAATAATTCTGGCCGCATTATGTAGTAAACGACGAACGGCTTGTAGATCTGGGCAAGCCTTAGTACAATGCGTTGCAGTAGTCAAGTCGGGACATTACAAAATCCTGTACGATGCTGTTCGAAGTTTCGACATATAAGCATTGTCAAATTCGACCAACTTCACGGAATTTCCAAGTGCACGAACGTGCCAACTCAGTCATGTGTTTGAGAAAGCTTAGTCTGCTGTCCAGCACATCACTGAGAATTTTGAGGCTCGTTGAAGGGCGAATGGTGATAACATTGACTTGCAGTGGTATACCAGGGCAATGGCGACGGGAGAAGTAAATGAGTCCAGTTTTAGACCCGTTTAGTTTCGAGTTTATTGTTGTAGAACCAGTGTTGTAACGACAACAAAAAAGTTTCTGCAGAGACTCGACAACATGATTAAGCTCATCGGCGTCAAAATGTCTGTATATATATTTGAATAGCGTCAGCATAGCAATGAGCAGAAAACCCACCTCAACTGATTATTTCAGCAACAGGAGCGATTGCTATGAAGAGTGTGGGACCAATAACACTACCCAGTGGTACGCCACAAGGTATGTCGATTTCGATAGTGATTTGCCTATTTACACGTTGATCACATTTGCACGTCATCATGAACTGTTGACGAAATTCTGACATATATAGAATGGAAAAGACTGTCAGTTATACATACACACACCAAATAAATCACCGAATGTGTATTCTCGAATAAATTTGAAATATACATCAATTTATCAAATATTTCAGATAATCTCAGCAATTTTCACATTCTCCATGTTTATAACGGATTCATTTCAAAAGAGCAAATTCTTAATGGGAACTATGATCGAACAATTTGATAACTCCAGCAGAACTACGGTACTATCGACGGAAAAAACGTACAGCACAGCACAGCCCGTTTATCATACTTATAATGATGAAGAATCGATTGAACGTTACACTACTTTCTAAACGCATCAGTTAACCGCACACTGAATAAATAGTTTAATACGATTAAGTTATAAACTTCAACCATTGTTTTCTAGCCAGCTTAAATTAGAACCGTTGTTCTCTAGCCAAATTTATTTTTGTTCAACCTATAGGCTTTTGCATGTGTACATCAGCTCCAGTATAAAATTTTAACCTTTTGGAAAATACCTGTTTCAGTTACTGTTACATTAAAGGTTGTGATGAATAGGGATATGGTTTACCATGTATGGCAGGGAATAACCGGAATCGAAATTTACCGGAACAGGAAATACCAACCGGAACTGTCCATTTAAACCGGATCCGGAACCTGGTGTTTGAAACTTATATATTGTAGCGAAGCGAGTCCTAATAAGTATAAAACTTTCAAATTTTTTGCAACGATGACCCTGTGTAATGGTAGCATTCAGAACATAGGACTTCATTTACTACACAAATAAAATAACCAACTAACTTAATATTACTAAGATAAATGATAGTGCGGCAATAAAGTAATGAATTGTTTGAATTGACAAGGTGGATCTAAGGATCCAAATAATAAATTAATATTAATGCTCGAGCAAATCTATGACCTACAAGATGGATCCGTCAATCCGGCCTAAGCTTTAACTTAAGCTTAGCTCAACCTAGTCAATAAATTTTATCGGAGCACCCCTGTGCTTTCAAAAGAAAATTATTAGAAGCAGCCCTCTGCTCTGAAGAGAAAACTTTTCGGAGCAGCCCGTCTGCTCTTAATAACCCACTAAGATATGGAGCACCCCGTGTGCTCCCAGAGACCCGCTAGTATGTGGAGCACTCCTGTGCTCTCAATAGAAAAATTTTATGAGCAGCCCGTCTGCTCTCAATAACCCCAAAATTTTGTTTAACTCGGAATCAGCGCTAAGTCTTAGCGTTTAATAACTACTGCCTAGCTAGAACAGTGCTAAATAACAAGGTACCGTTTGGCAATTAAGCTAAGAAATAAATTGAAGAACATACGACACTTACTCTGAGATCTCCGATCGCGACTGACTCTACAATCTGCTGCTGCAGCTGACTCTGCAGTAGATGGCAGCGACAGCTCTGCGAACTAAGGCAGTAACTGCCTCTGCGAACTAAAGCAGCAACTGCCTCGCTGATCGAACAAGGACTCAGTTTAGATATCTTAAAACCTAGACTAGCTAGTCCTAGATCAGCGCTTAAAATTCTTGGAATTTTAACAAAGCTTTCACAATGTTCTAAAAATAAATTTAGATTTGCAATAATACCTCGAATTTAACACTTAATATATTTTTGCTACCACTATTAGCGCAAAAAGCAACATAAAATAATTTAAATTGCTAATAAATGTTTCGCGACGGAAAAAAATTTAAAGGCCTACACGCACTATTCGGCAAACCATCATATGAATTGACATTTCGTACGGAGTTTATCCACAGTAAATTTCTTTAACTCATCTCCGCAAAAATATAATTCACGGGGAATTTTTATTATACTTAGATAATATACATTACTCAAACTTCAAAGCCCACCTAGGGCACCTTGTTATTGAACCAACAACAACAGCGACAATATTTTATCATGTTACGCAACTGCTGTACTGCCAAAATACAGCAGCATGTAAGCAACCCGTATACAAAAAATCATTAGACTATACATGCCATACAACACAAAAAAGAAGTAAACAAGAAAAGCGCTGCTACTGCACGGAATAATTCCATTATAGAATCTTCCTAGACTGTTGCCTTCAATGAATGGCCAGCTGCCAGTTAATTGTAAAATAACAGCCAATCACGTACAAATACGTTTTGGACTACATCACACCACACTACAATTAAAAGTTATGTTCCAAACTACAAACACAACCAATGAATGAGCAGAAGTAGTACTACATTCTCCCTCAGAACAAAAACATTCACGTTAGAATGGTATTGGAAGTTCAAAAAGTAAATAACCATCGCGTTTGATGGGAAGACACGCCGAGAAGCGAAATAGTGGGATGCATGAGTTGTGTGAAGCGTCTTGCATTCTGGTTAATCAATGCCAAATCTAAACCTAAAACAAACGTTTAGCTTATTTAGGACGGATAAAGCTCATGACGTTATATTTAAGAGAGCGAAACTTTTAAAAATTGATCGAAATTTTTAAACTGAAACAAAAATTTGCTATTTTTTGGAGGATGAAATTTGCAAAAGGGTACAATTTTTTGAAAAATAGTGTCCGACGGACTATTTTTTTTCGAAAAAATGTGTCCTGCGAGGCAACTCTTTGAGAAGATAGTTTTTCGTTTCGACGATGACTATTTCGAGTAGCATGCGCAAACTACTGAGCTGCCTGGGTGCTGTTGCTGAGTTCCTTAAGAAACATCACAAGGCGAGCGAATAACAATGCACGGACAAACAACACACGATACGCGCAGGCAACAACCTTTTGCGTTACGCTCTGAAGCAAATTTGCATCGAGTTAACTGATGGGCACGATCGAAAACTGGGTGGTCAGAGCTGGGAATGCGGTGGGCTGTTGGAAAGGAGTGTCGAGTACATCGTGTCGTTAATAATTGAAGACGTAACACAAATCGATGACGTTATAAATTTTGGTGAAGGAGATTTTTTACACATAATTCATCGTTTAAGACATAATCTAAATTTTAAAACAAATTTCGATGAACTTTTCTATGTAAATAGGTTTCATATTCATAGTTACATTCTCATATCTACAATCAACAGCTAATATTTAGTCATTTTTTGCAATATATGTATACAATTCATTGATAGGAACTAAAACATAAATCGTTTGTTGCTGAAATTCTTCTTCATCCCAACGTTCTGCATGTGATGGCAGAGCAAAGCTACTAGTTGTAAAATTCCCGCAACACAGCAACTGCGGGAATGTGTGACCGAAAAGGTGCTAAAAACTATTGACGCCAAGCACGGAGCTACATGTCGAACGAGGAGCTAGAACCTTGGTATAATCAATCAAAGCTATATGCAGTCAACTTAAAAATTACGTATTGAACGTAGGGGGATGTTTGCAAAGGGACAGCTTTAATAAAAAGCAGTAAATAAAAAAGTTAAGCACAACAAATTTGAACGGGAAGTAAACCCACTATTCTGTTAACTTCCTTTAATGTTTTGTTAAGATTGTTCAGATAGTATATAACCCTCTGGCCTTCGTAAGACAGATCACCACGTAGGATTGTCCATCAGATAGGAACACTGACATATTTGGCTACTGCTGTAAAATCCCATATCTGAACGTTTCAGTTACATTTTCGGCTTCTAAATCGCGTGAGTTGCCAGGTTTTGTGTTCCTCGTTGCACAGCATATGGCAGTGATGTGAAAATAAAAAAATTAAAATTATCACAGAGGTGCGGTACCGATCTCTGTTTCCTCAACATTTCTGTTCGTATGAGGTCCAGAGGTTACAAGTGGAGCAATCGCAATCGGTTATTTATGCTACTCAGCTTACCGACACTAGAGGGATAGAAGAATGAGTCATCCCGGCCCGGGTTGAAACGATTCGCACATTACAGTCGAAAGTCGTACTGTCTGCCTCGGTCATATTCACACTTATTCTACTCAGAACTAAAATTGAAATTCACGGGCTGACGGTTCGGAGCCTTTATATAACAGTCGGGAGACCCGATAGGTATACGTGAGCCTCACAGAATATTAAAATGATTCTGGATAACGGGATGACTATAGGGAGCCAAGATGTGCACAGCCAACGCCATCGTTGTGGCCAATTTCTTCAATATGCAAAACATCACATGTCGTAACTACGCATACCTGATCAAGATGGCGCATCTTACACTTCGTGCTCTACGGACTGTCGTAGTGGCTTAGCTAAGTTATCCCGCACCCGCACTAAAATTTTCCCCATCACATTTCTACCGAGCCATTTGTCGGAGTTTTGAATGAATGGGTTTGATTTACAAATGCTGATACCCCAGAAATTATCCGAGGGGTTCACTTCGGCCTGCAATTTTGTAGCTGCGTTAAAATGCCGTCTTTAAACATTCGTTTTGTTCGAATCTTTTAGAAACTGCTAGCTCCAGGTTTTTAGAAATAGCAAAAAGTCTGATCCCACAGGCTAAGCAGCAGACGACCTCGGTCAGATTTTGCCATAAATCTTTTCGACGTGCTTACTAAGACGTTTGATTTCCCTCGGGTCGGTGCATTCCATGCCGGATTTTGCGATTAGTTTGAAACCAAAATACTCAGCCCTTGTCAACATGTAATATTGCTCGGTTGAATTATATTTTATTCCATCTATAATGACGGCGGCTGGGTAATGATTCGAAAAACAGCTGGCCTTAGTGAAAAATGGAACCACGGAGTCTCGTCGTTGTTTCGAAAGAGCCATAATCATACTCACCGGCATTGTCGGTGCCGAAGTGTTGTCGAGCGACCGAAGGCAAAATAATACCATACGATAATACATACAGATATATGTTGCGAATTAACAAGGCAAAGCTTGGTTCAGTTGCAATTGGTCTACCGGATATAATAGTTAACTTAAAAATATTGCTTATGCTATGAGCAAACACTACAATATGCTGACCGACAACAATTATAAGCGAGATGAAGATGAATTATAGCACACTACAAATGAGACATGGTGTCACCGATGTCATGGTCTTGTCCGCGCGTAGAACACTGGCTTAGTGAACTAGCAAAATAATCATGTATGAACGCTCATCGCTCTGCCATCTGTTGGCACAGCCTATCTTAATTTGTAAATATATAGGGTTCAGAAGGGCTTTGAGTAATATCTGCCTGCGCGGCGTACGTAGCGTCGATCCCGGCTGAAGCTGGGTCTGCACCATGATCAGCGATCACGATGTCAAGCAAGCGAAATATACCGGATATTTCCGACACATTGTATAAGCTGCTGCCTTGGGCCAACTGAAGGCACTCGATATCCATGAAGCCGACTGATTCACAAGGCACAACAGCAACTTCAGCCGGTGCGTATCCGTAAAGGGACTCTTTGGCGGCTGCGTAAAGCCGCGTGTGACGATAGATAGCACGGTTAACCGGGCGTAAAAGCTGTGCTCGTGAACGATAGTGCTGCGTGAGCTGCAGACTTGGCAGAAAGGGTGGATAGGAATAAGGTCGAGCAAGAACTGCACGCATGATTCGCTTGCAGCAACACGCTTGAGTAACATGTTTGTAATGTATGCAAAAAGCTGTTCAATGTCGCCCATTAGAATAATCGCCTGCGGCGATAGCGAGCAGGAGGACAGCAGCCAAGCGCGGTAGGTCTACTGAAGCAGCCTCCTCAACTATGAGCAGGTCGAACTTCGGTTCACCAAAGCGTGGATGATTAAACTCACGCTCGTACGTGTCCAGGCTATTGACGATGTATATTATTACCAATTCGAGAGTTTCCACAATTATTTTATGTGTCATGAGCGTGTTGCTAGATGTTATGCGGCTTGCTTCATAGTGTCAATGCCGCGTGCGAGGTAACGAAGTAAGGCAAAGGAGGGTACATTGTCCCCGCATAGCCTTTGTAAAGCTACGCGAGAGCGTAATGCGAAGATATTCGCTGCGGAGTAAGTGCTAGCAACAGCCATCACTCTTATCTGGATCGGCGATTAAATAAGCTCCTGCTAGCTCAGCCATACATAGCGTTTCCCCAGTACCGGGCGGTGCCTTACACAGTATGATTTTGTTACGGCAGCAGCAGAGCTTCAACCACTTGTTGCTGCTCTGCGTTAAATCAACTTAGATGGTTGCGGACAAAGTTAGACTGAGGTTCGTTTAACGGTGGTACTAAGGGACCTGTAACGTTGCAGAACGACATTTCGTACATTCTGTGCCAAGAATTGCAATGGTATCTTAAGAAAGCTGAACGCGGGGATGCATCAGTTTCCCCCTCTCAAGGCGGTGTCGGTGCCTGAAATACTTACCAATTGGCTTGTAGTAATATTATAAGACATCAATATAGCTGATATACCGTGTAATTTTATTTCAGTATTTTTGATAAAGATTTAACAAATTATTCACATCTCAAGAAAATTAATAGCACATAAAGAAAAACTAAGGTCCCCTATGCCCAGATTGAGGCTAAATCTGTTAGTGAACTAGAAGTTCCACAAAAACAATGACGTTTTGTATAAAATATAAAGTACGCTCAATCTTCATTCTGTAGTGACAGTAGCTTCGGCAAGAACCGACGTCAGGCTGAGCACGTGTGAACAATAATAAATCCCGAACAAGGCGCGAGTACTGCTAACCAACAAAAAAGCTGCGTGTCAACCACGGTAGAACCAGGGTTCACATGACCCGATGAATTGATGTATTGTTTCAAACCGTTACAAGAACACAACAAAACCCTCATTATAACTTTGTGGACTTACCAGCCCAAACACGCAAAACGGAATATACCAGCGTGCAAAATCTCAAAGTTCTACCGAGCCAAATGGTGTTTCAATCGGATAATTGAACTGAGAGATTACAAGCCAATGGTGTGTATTTTTACTGCTCCACCAATCCTAGTAAACTCTGGGGTGCTAAAAAATAGACGTTTCTGGAAAGTGTGAACATGTTTACCCAACTCGGCATAAGTCTAATATCGGGGCCCAAGAAATGAAAAAAATTTTTTGCTCCGATTTGCCTAAAATTTTGCATACGGGGGTTTTCCAGTATGGGGAATTCATTTTTGACACTTTTAGCGAAAAAAATTTTTTTGACCAAAAAAATTTTTTTTGACCCAAAAAATTTTGAAAAAAATTTTTTTTGACGAAATTCACCCAAAACCATTTTTTGATGCCAACAGAAAAATCAACATATTCAACTTACTTTTTGGATTTGATGCAGTGCAGCTTGGTGAGCGCAACTAAGCAGCATCTCTTAAATTTCGTCGAGAGTCCTTCTTCATAATACACTTTGCGAACATAGAGCTGGAATTCGGGCGTCCCTCCACCTTTTGCTGGCTTGGGACAGTCAAGCAAATCTTTGCTTGGCGGAGTTTCCGCCCCATACCCCGTCCTACCACCCACTGGGCGCTGCGTTGCTGGCTGTCTTAGCTAATTGCAGGGATTCCTCTCTGCAATATGACGCAGCATGTTGAGGAATGCAAAGCACAAATAGCCCTCCTTTACAAGGACATCATATATGCTCTCGTCTATTTGGCAACAAATACACCAATATAACCAAACACAAATACAACAAAACATTGGCATAAATACAACCGCGGCAGACTGCAGCGTGAACGATGGGTCTTCGGCATATATGATGTCCTTGTAAAGGAGGGCTATTTGTGCTTTGCATTCCTCAACATGCTGCGTCATATTGCAGAGAGGAATCCCTGCAATTAGCTAAGACAGCCAGCAACGCAGCGCCCAGTGGGTGGTAGGACGGGGTATGGGGCGGAAACTCCGCCAAGCAAAGATTTGCTTGACTGTCCCAAGCCAGCAAAAGGTGGAGGGACGCCCGAATTCCAGCTCTATGTTCGCAAAGTGTATTATGAAGAAGGACTCTCGACGAAATTTAAGAGATGCTGCTTAGTTGCGCTCACCAAGCTGCACTGCATCAAATCCAAAAAGTAAGTTGAATATGTTGATTTTTCTGTTGGCATCAAAAAATGGTTTTGGGTGAATTTCGGCAAAAAAAATTTTTTTCAAAATTTTTTTGGTCAAAAAAAATTTTTTTGGTCAAAAAATTTTTTTTCGCTAAAAGTGTCAAAAATGAATTCCCCATACTGGAAAACCCCCGTATGCAAAATTTTAGGCAAATCGGAGCAAAAAATTTTTTTCATTTCTTGGGCCCCGATATTAGACTTATGCCCCAACTCTTTACGATAGTCTCTTTAATATAATAAAACAATTCCTGTACGGTTTACCAACGTATAACGTTGTGTGTGAACACGCCCACTAAAAGTCTACATTCGTGTTTTAGCGAAATTTGATGCGTGAGTGCAATTCCTTGATTCAAACGCCGCATTACGTGTAATTTTTTTGAAATAGTAGTGTAGATAGAAAGACGATGTTTCTATGACAAGGATAACGTGCAGTGCGTTGCGTCTTTATAAATAGTCAAACGTTTATAATTAAAACTCAAATTCAGCTGTGCGTAGCAATTATTCAGTTCACGTCTATTTTTGATCTATTTGTTCTACGCACTGTTAAATCCATCGCCGGATGACGCTTAAGTACATAACACATGTTAATTTCTGTTGATTTTTTCAGCGGGCAATTTTACAACTGATTACAGCTTAATGCCGTGTTGTGAAGGTTGTTTTCGTTTAATTTACATGGTGCCCTTTTGCCGGGTTACTAAAAGATTTTACCAAACTTTTTTCTCTTAAATATGAAAGCATAATGCGGTAGTTTAGTGTTTTTAAACAGAATGTTGGTGTTATACCAAGATAATTAAATAGACTGAGTGTTCGTGAGTTTTTAATCGCACTACAATTGTAACATTTAAAATTCTACTTCATGAAATTTGCTGGTGGACACAAAAATTTATTTTTAGCAACGATACCAGGTTTATTAAAATCCTGAGGATTTTGGGCTTAAAGTCTGGACCTATTTATCCCAGATTTTTGATGTATATAACCTGAGATTTTCTTTGATCAGAGAGTCAGTCGCGATCGAAGATCTCAGAGCAAGTGTTCATTCTCTAAATTATTTCATAGCTTAATTGCCACAAGGCACCTTGTTATTTAACACTGTTCTAGCTAGGCAGTAGGTAAAGATAAGACTTATCGCTGATTCCGACTTTAACAAAATTTGGGGCTTATTGAGAGCAGACGGGCTGCTCCTAAAATTTACTATTGCGAGCACAGGGGTGCTCCATACTTTAGTACTGTTTGAGAGCACAGGGGTGCTCCATCTACTAGTGGGTCTTTGAGAGCAGACGGGGCGCTCCATTTTTCTTGGTGATATTGAGAGCAGAGGGCTGCTCCGAAAAAATTTCTATGAGAACACAGTGGTGCTCCGATAAAATTTTATTGACTAGATTAGCTAAGCCTAAGTTAAAGCTTAGGCCGGATCGAAGGATCAACCTTATGGTTCATAAAGTTTGCTTGAGCATTAATATATTAATTCATTATTTGCATCATTAGATCCACCTTGTCAATTCAAACAATTCATTACTTTATTGGCGTACTACTAGTTATCTTAGTAATATCAAGCGTTCATTAGGGAAGAGTATGGGACTTCCCTGCACTCACAAGTAACCCGTGTAGCTCGGATTCCAAATTCTGGGGCGTCGGGTTATAAGCAGCTGCTGGTTCAACCGCCCCCCCCCCAAAAAAAAACTGGACTACCCTCCCCAAGAATATAGTGGGTCAGTGCATCTCGACCCCCAAAAATTCTGAGGGGGAGGTCAGGCCGAAAACGCCCGCGTCATCAAATACGGGTTTAGTTGTGAGTGCAAGGAAGTGTCATACTCTTTCTTAATGCACTCTTGGTAGTACTGAGTTAGGTGTTTATTATAGTTGTGTAGTAAGCGCAGTTCTAGGTTCTGAGTGTTACATTACACAACGTCATCGTTGGAAAGTTTTATACCCATTAGGATTCACTTCGCTACAATATAGTAAAACAGATGAAGCAAGAGATGATGAAGGTATAGTGGAATTAAAATGTATTAAACATATCGATCGATATGTCAGGCTTTTGGACACCCAGAGCAAAAAATGGCTTCCACTATACACATTGCGTATACTGCGTTACATTGAATGTGCTTACAACGCATGGAGCGTAGAATAAACACTTTCACTCTCTCTCCAGTCGTCTCCCTTTACTACAAATACGTATGATACGATTTGGAGTTACTGATGTACCTTCACTTCACAGAGGCCGGCCCGGACCATCCCTGTTCAGATAGGCTCCGGTGTTAGTCAGTTTTTTGAATAACGGGGTTAAAGAAACGATGTTGTTTGGCGAGTGGCGTCCCTATGGACGACTCCTGATAGCGCTACTGATTCATTGTTCCAAATGCAATTCCAAGATTTTAACAAAAAATTATACAATTGTCCAAAGTTTACTAACAATGACAAATGAAATGTAATTACAATGCTGTCACTATACCAGTGAGTAACCACAACCGAAATTAGCCAAAACCGGAACTGCCAAGTTTTGCAAGAACCGGAACCTGTACTTAGTAATGAGCTAAATTAAAAGGGAAGTGTTAATCAGTGAATTATGGCTGTATAGTAGAGTTATTTTACCGGTTAAACACGCTTCCATCATTTAAAGCAGGCTGGTTAACGTCTTTGCCTCTATGATGCGCTATAGGGCTCCAGAAATACAATGTTTTTATCTAGCGCCTTTTTATCAAAATGGCGTTACAAAAGCGCTCGTAGCAGCTTGTTATATATCCTTGATTAGGTAGATTTTAAGTTAGTTTCGAATCCGGCACATGTTAGCGGTGCCGAACGCCACGAGGATGGCAGAACATTCCACAGAACAGGTCCATTGTATTCAAAACAATTGCATCGGTTTCCAGATATGCTCTAGCCGAACCAGTCCTAAATTGCCAACAGTTTAAAAAACTTAGGAGAGTTCGACAAAATTTGGCTTAAGTGGGCGAATTATAAATCCCTACTGTTAATGTTCAAGCACTAGTCAAACATTACTTAAACGTAAAAAATAAAATCTTAATATTCCGACATTTTTTGTGGGTTCACTATCATTTTACCAGTTATATGGAGTGCAGCATTGAGCTACGCAATGTCAAAAATTCCTGCACTTTGAGTTAGTCGTTTTTAGGCAGGAATAACTTGACAAAGTGCCCAATAAGCGACACGCGGTGCCATTATTTGAAACACAAAGCCTCCGGAATGTCTTTTGCAATAAGGTGTAATTATATTACATTGCCATATCTCATTACCGTCTAAAGGGTATGATTTTGGAACGGCGTAGATGGATATATGTAATCTAATTTGATTCCAGCCGCAGCTCACAAGATTTTAATAATTTAATTTTGATTCTAAAATTCCAACGCTCCTATAATTGCTGTAATTTGACTAAACATAATTTCGGATTAACAATTGGACACCACTGATTTTAAACATCACACTGCAGCGCAGCCGGCAATATTACGAAATTCAATAGGTTTCGGGTGGTGCAGTTTTTGAAACACATTAAAAATATTCTGACGTTTCCACGGTGGATAAGTGATATGTAACCTAATAATTAAAAATAAAACAACCATCTATAGATCTTTACCAACACCTACAGCATTTACTAGATAGGCAGCCCATATTACTTGAATTGAACAAATTAACTTTTTTACCGTTGGACTGAAACCTTAGATCACATTAAGCATTAATTGGGACCTGTCGCTATGTTGTAGTCTGGAAGGTTCTCAGACGACAGAATAGCGTTGTTTGTAACTCAACCGTTAATGACTCCACAACGTGTCACACATACTTAATGCTGACTACTACTTAACAGAGTTAATAAATTACAACCCCGTTGGCTATGATTAATGAACTTCAAAAGATTGGAAACAGTCCCGTAGATCTCGAATCGATAATATCACTGGTATCGAAAGTCGCTTCAATCAGTAAGTCCGTTTATGTGCTCTGGCACATTAATATTTTTTCTTATTAATTTTCTGTTGAGTAGGTTAGGTATTGGTACTTTGGCACACTAGAGATTGGCTTTACGGCCATTGTCAACTTTAGTGGCCGGACGTTATAACGCTCGAAAAAAGAACAGCTTAGAGCGGGGGGATTGGGGGCGGCAGCCTCCCGACTTAGGCTTACTACATGGCTCATATAGAGACTTTAGTTTAGGCTGAGACTAAGGCTTAGCCTTACTACATCAAGAACGGCATGGCATGCATTATACTTCGGCATTGGTATAGTCACTAAACTCAGGAGTATACGTAGTAAAGCAATAATATAAACTATGGTAGACCCAACTACTATTTATATATATTCTTTTTTCTAACCACATTTTATTTAAAAGACTGATTGCTATTGTAATTTTTATATAATACTGTAACACTTTGTCTAAAACCTAAGGTCCCAATACCTGTCAAAAACATCGTGGTTATAACATAAAACCCTCTCGCATAAATTTATCATTCCTCCTCACGAACGATTACCGCGAGAAGCAGTGATTGCATGGACAACAGCTACTCGCCGAAATCTATGAATGTTAACAGATACGCCGAGGACCAGTAAGTACTCGGAAAATTCACAAACATTTAAAATATTTCATTATTTAAAGTCAGAATTATCGCCAACACATCTAAACCTGTAAACGTCACACAACACCGTACGGTATATATCACTAACTTAGAGATATCTATATATTTCGGTACACATGCTTCATAAGTTGAATTGTCAGGTATATTGTTATGAGGCCATAAGTTGAACAAGCTTACTGTTAAGCATCGGTGTCGTTAACGTGCCTTAAACTGTTTTAAATCGGTTGTAAAGAACAAGATTAATCAACAAAAAATTCTTTATCGAACACCAATATGCCTGAGACGATGCTCAAGATTAGGCTTCATAAACTTTCGTAAATACTGGAGCGGTTAAAATGAAACCATGCAACCGCAACAATTCGTAATGCTGTAATCGGTCTCACTGCTGAACTTACAGATAAATAAGCTGACAGCTGGGCTATAAATCAGCGCACCATCTGATCATTTTACTGCATTTTTAGCAAGCAATAATACATGCGACAAATCGCTCATCACAACACCACAATCCACAGCCGCCTCCGCCGATCCATGGGACACGCAGCACGCGCCACCAACACCCACTACCGCTCAAACGCTTCGAAGCAGTGCCCGACCAATCTTTGAGCTTGCAACTTCTCCGCTTAGTAATATTCGCCAGAATGCACGATCTTCGATGTCATGCGCAGCGGGAGCGGCAGTCGGTAAGCCAGGAAGCGCAGGGAAACGTGGACGAACGCTGAGCAGCGATGCAACAATTGTAGCGATTGCTGATACGAATGACGAGGGCAGCTACGACTACGGCTACAGCGATGACGAGGATTGCGATGTCGACGAAATGCGATCCCCAATATTACCGTCGTCGGTAGCCGAAGCCACCAAGCAAAATGTCATGTCCGCTACAACTGGTCTATGTATAGCCCAACAGCGGTCGATCCTTCGCCGTCGCATTGAGATCTTCGGAGGTAAACGCGAGTCGAGCGCACTAAGTTTAGTCACCACGCTATGCAGTGGTAACAACAATGACACTAACTATCGAACTACGAATTGTAGTCAACGGCACGGCGGCCGTGGAAGTGCAAGCAAAAGCGGAATGGGTACTCCACAATCGGTTGATCACAGCATCACGAAGGTGTCCATCAGTAACACAAGCAACAATAATTGCTATTATAATCATCACAACACCCAACAAGACGGACCCAGTCTAAGCTACACAAGCGGTACGCGCTCTGCAGCTGGTGGAATCAATGTCGGTGGCTCAACATCGACCACAAATTTCTGTGACGACGACTGCGATAACATGGTTATATGGCAGCCCACCGAGTGGTTCTTCATGACACTGAAAATATTCGGCGCTTCAACGTTAACCGATAAAAGCAAAGGTTAGGCTTGTGTGTGTATTCACTATACGTATGTATAAAGTTTTGGCAGTGAGTACCAATGGCAATGGTAGAAACATTTATTTTTCGCTAGGGCTTGGAAATATAACCGCGTTGAATAGTGAAATCATGGCAAAAATTAGGAATCGATTGAGTCCTCATAAGGGAATACAAGTAAATTAAAATCATGCAAACTGGCCATGCGAAGCTAAAAATATTTCCGTCATGAATACACTCCCCGGAAGTGAGACAACATATATCAGAACTATATATGGCAAGTATATACATTCAGTGACAATATATGAAGTTTATATATATATGTATATAATTTATTGTACATTTATTGTTTAAACGCTGGTACCCATATGACCAAATTTGACAAAAAACCCTTAAAAATATGGTTTTGCCATTTTGACCCCGATGGTAAAGTCGGAGCTGTTTGCGGTCAACTAAAGGGCACATACTCATCACTTCTGCTATGGAATAAAAAATTTATCGAAATCAATCCATCCAAAGGCGTGACAGAAACAGACAAAAGAAAATTTTGACGATCTTCCCCCCTAGCGCCGTCAGTAGAAACTAATCTCGCTCCTTTTTAAAACCCCATTCAAGCAAACTGCGTACAAATAGTTTGAGAAAGCAGCAAAATTTGACTATTTTTATACCAAATTTTAGAGTTTTTAGCCCCCACAGCATTCCACATACTCAATATAGGATTAAAACATTGAAAAATGTTAAGAAATTAAATAACATGTATAAGTCCACAGCTTACTCACAACAATCAAGTACCATACTTTGTAAAAATTATGAAAATTTAACTTTATTGTGTATTTTTAAACTTCGGTGCATAGCTCAATAGTACACAAAACAGCAAAGTTCCAGATCGCGATGAGTAGTTTATGTTTTTTCTAGCAACAGCTATAGCCTAAAATGTTGGAGGATCCTAAATGACGGAACAAGTCTTCAATTCGTGTCGGTTATGTGAGAATTTGGGTGGGAAAGCATTAAAGCTTCGCGAACACTAATCTAAATGCACAACCACATTCTCTTACATGTCGGATAAAAAATTAGCGAAAATTCATCAATTTAATGAAAATAATGCGTGCTACAATAAACAGACGAACAAAATAGCATTTTTCCACAATTGTTGCAAGAGACTCTACTCGCTATGCTTGCTCCGTTTTTTAACGTCATTGGTCCATATATATACTTGCGCCAATTTTACTTCATAATAATAAAGTTGCTATTCCAAACAATACAATCGATGCATGATAGTTTAAAGACTCATCACCTCAAGTCGCCTTTACAATATATTGCGCTTTTTAGTCGGAAACTGGCGTGCTCGAATTCTTCAAGCGTACGCAGCGATCACGGCAGCTATCTATTTCGGCGCGCTTATACGAGCGGCACTATTTTTTGAATCAGACGACGGAATGGAACCACGAACATTCTTCAAAGTTCAAATTATCTACTACGCATTTTTGGCTAATCTAAATTTGTGGTGGCTCCACGCCGCGCAAGCTCGGCTTATGGTATTGTTTGCCGCATTTAAACGCCTCCAGCTTGGACGCAGCGGCAGTGGCAGCGATAATCAAACGGCTGAAGTTTCGCAACGTCTTAAATGGATAACCAACGGATGCATTTGGTTTGCAATTGTTCCAGCGCTGTTTCACGGAACGCTCGTCGTCCTTGGTATGTTGTACACAGGACGTCAGTAGATTTCGAACAATCAGATTGCATGCTATTTTTACAATTTCAAGGTCCAATATTTATTTGCTGAATTAATACACTATGATTAAATGTCGATTAGACTCCGGCAACAAAGTGTATCCAAATCTTGCTTTTCATCATTGGAACTATAGTCTGACATTCCACCGACGTTTTAGTTCACCTTCGGCTACACGATACGTATATCTAGAATGGTGGTTTCTAGCTAGTTAAAGAAACATACGCCAAAGTTCAAGCTGTCCAATATTGTAAGCGAGTGCCAGCTTAAATCCATGTGCTAAAGCACACTATATAGGTTCCGGAAAACAAGCAAGATGTAAAGTATTTTCCAACACCAAATGTTATGATTAATCAATTTAATCCAGCCTCTGTGTAAAATACCAACAATATGATAAGTTACCTTAGTGCGTTTAGTTACAAATGGAGATAATTATTCTCATTTCAGGTCAATCTGGCTACATCAACTTCCCGATCAGCCCCGACGCATTTTTCGGCATCGTTTGGCTTCAGCCGCTAAATCCGATCATTGTTTTTTGTGCGACTGCCGTAGCTCATCTCGGAATAAGCTTTCAGGGCATGCTAATGTACGCCGCATGGCTTGGACTACGTCGGTTTGCATCGCTGCTAATGGCGCGTAACTGCCTGACGTCAGCGGCTAATTTACGCCTATTTAGGCGTGAATTTCAAACTCTGGTGGACATTACTGCTACACTGGAGGGTGTCTGGTCGTACTATTATCTGCTATTTATGGGCAGCTTGATTTGTTTAGTCTGCGCTGAGCTCTTTGTATTGACAGCACAACCGTGGAGCGAGCTGGGAATCGGCGCAAAGGCAACTCAAATCTATTGGTAAGTTAGTTTGAAACGACCTTAAAAGCTAGCTGATCTCTCAGGTACGATTTGATAGAGATGGTATTCTTGGTTCTACACGTCGCACAAAGTTCTCACCTCTGCCAAGTCAGCCGGCGAAGTTTTATTTGAGACCCGTCCAAGACTGCTTTATTGGAACTGCTGCTGGACTTAATAAAAATGAAAGATTTCGCAATATAGCTCCGACCGAGCGCAATTTCTTCAAACGACTGCCTGCGTGAAGCCCAACTCAAGACTGATTTTATGAATGATGGCAAATTGACCACTACTGTAACCATCAGAGTCTATAACGCAAAAAATGAATCCTGAAATTCTAATTTTTGTTGAAAGTTATATGTATATAAATTTCGAAAGTTTACGTCTTTATAATCTTTTGAACCAGAAATAAAGTGTCAAATGATTTTGAAATGAGGTAACGGGGAAATGGTTGGCTGAGCGGTAAGAGGGAAAAATGAGCATCACATCACCATTAAATGTGCTATTATCTGTTTGATGATGACTCTAGAAACTTATTTTGTAACATAAGAATAGTCACTGAGAGCGTGGTTAGGTACTCGCGGGTAGGGCTGGGTACGGTCTAAGATCTTGAGCCCACGAGTATCCATACATGCGCACAGCCCCACGAGGATAATGGCTACCTGTAATGTGCATAATCATGCATGTTCATCAGTCAGCACTACTGACGACATGACTAGGTGGTTCCGTCTGCTTAGCGGCAAAAAACGCAGTGGTGATCTAGTAAACCATGTCCAGAATATATACTTCAGCGGTCTTTGTGGCACCCGGTATCGAAATTTTATATTAAGCTATTTCCTTTAGCGACCGAATCGTGGCACTTTTTATTACGATAAAAATGACTAAATTGTTCCTTTCGCTGAGACAGTGTTTCGTTTTCTCAAGAGTGGGTGGTTTGCTTCTTTTTGCAGATGTAATTTAAATAGTTGTATTAGTCGGTATCCGTACGAAATCGAAGCGATTTATCAAATCGGTACCCTGACCAAGTTCACAACATCCTTAAGCAGGAACCTTTCGATTCGCTGGTTGACCTAATATATCCATTTATTTTGACATTAATTTTAGGTTAATCCTCAAACTGGTTATATTGGTTTTGCTGATGATTCCTCCGATATTGGTCAACGAAATGCTACGAGAACCGTTATGGCACATTCAGTTGCAGGAAAGCTATCGACGGGAACCAACCGAATCTTCCGAAAAAGAAAAAGTAAGCGATTATCTTATTGGATACAAAAGTAAGACATATCTGGCACAGGATAATTTATCCTTGTACGCATACACTGTCCCCGGCCAGAATGATGACGAGGATTAAGCTTAGGTTTTGTCCGTATATGAATTGAATAGGGAACGAGTTGTCCAAAGACAAATGTCCACGGAATACAATCCCAGAAGAAGTATCTTACAACACCATTAAATTAATCTTACAGTGCCAAACGAAAATACTGTGCTAGTCACGCAGCATATTGAATTCTTAGTGTTGACAAAGACTTATTACTTTTCATGTGCTGAAGTGCAATTTTTTCTCCGAGCCAATGAGGAAACCTCAAACTGGTGTTATCAATAAGGTAAAACGCGTTCATGAGCATCTTATTTGTTGTGGGTAAACGATGGGTATGAATGGTAATTTAACCCGATAGACATGTTGGTTTCATTGTTTTAAAAGTACATTTGGTACGCCATTACCCTCCTGAGGTGCTGCATGAGGCTATAAATAATAGATTTCGGCAACAAATTCGTTAAATTTTAACATTTTTTCAATTAGCTATACATTGGGACTACATTGAGACTATCGATTTTTGGGATAGATGGCTACGATGACTATGCTTACGTGGAATGGAGCCGAATCAGTAAGTACTAGTATCCTACATCGTAAATTAGTTTTTTTACAGTTATAATTTTTTTGGAAGCTGTGATTTATAAATTGTAAATGTCTCTACTACCGGTGTTTTGTAAACATAAGGTTAAGACGAACATATCTTTATGATTAGACTGAAAGTCCAATTGGCTGTAACTGAAAATTTATCAACCTGTACAGCAAAAAAGCCAAAAACGTGAACTGTTTTCAAAATATCTCACTCTACGTCCCGCTATGAAAAATATTTGCATCAAAATCCGTGTAACATTGTGGCATGTACAGAAGAATTAGCTGAAAAATACACATTTGGCAGTAGTCACAAACTTTGGCATATATTACGACGCATCTGCATCTCTCCGCTTAGCAAGTAGGCCACTCTTTTCCACGATTTTGCGCAGAAGCTACTAAGGTGTACAAAAAATTTACGGCCATGGGTGTATTTTTCAAAACGAGAACGGAAATAAAGGTCTGATCGCCACTTTGCGTTCTTTATACAATGCAACAATGGAATGATATAAGTCATTAAATTGAGGAGTTAGACAATGTCGCTATCATGGTCTTGTCTCTGCTATGATCCTCGATGGCGTGCCCACTCTACAACCCATCGCTATATGAGTCTTGCCCGATAGCTGAGCAAAGGACAGCCACGCGCCCCATGCGTGCGGCTATATACATCTCTTTAGCGCTTGAAAAGGCACTGGGGCTAAATATCAGACCTTTCCAGCTTTTATGTATCATACAACGCTCCCATGCAAATTGATCGGACCAGATACATAATCCTTCTGGATCGTGCAACTCTGGAATGCTACATCAAAAGCTTCGAAAATCAACTCGACCAAAGGCTGTTAAACCGTTCATAATCTGATTCGCGACATCGACGTAACGGAAGAACAAGTGAAAGCACATATTTCCCCAAACACGCTTCTGGCTGGTGATGAATCCGATGAGGAACCGAATCAACTCGGCGGACCATCATGGTCGCTCACTGCTACTTCTGTCTTGAAACATCCAGAGAGAGATATTGTATCTGGCTCAAAAATAGTAAACAATTTTCTAGAGAGTTTTGTATCTGGGTTTGTATGTAAGAACTGTACGACCCAGGGAGGTTGTGTATCTGGTTAAATCGCTTGTCATGAGATCGTTGTATCATGCATAAAAACTGAAGAGATCTAGTATCTAGCCCAGTGCCTTTCCAACCGCTACACAGATTCTGTATTTAGTACAAATCCTGGGGCCCGTGGCTGACTTCTACTCAGCTATCGGGCGCAGCCATTATGGCGATGGGGTACAGTGGGCATAAGCCAACTGTGATTCATAGCAGAACTTTGTTAACAACGCACTCATAATTTTTGGCCATCAGCCTTTGTCAATGTCAGTTGTGTAATTAAGCGTTAAAACATACAGCAACATTCCACTTAGGGGTTGTGACTTCCGTTGGTGTTAAATTATCTCCACGGCGGACTGGAAATCTGTACTAAAATATAATAGTCTCCACCTAGCTCGATCTCCATGAGCACGGTTGTATTTTTGCCTATAGTTGTATTTGACGGGTGCGCATATTTGGAACCCAAATTAAGCAACGAACCCGGATTAATTACGCTCGCCTTCACCGGCGAATTACTGTTGTAATTTTTAACAGTTTTTCGCAATATGAAATATTCGATAATGCTTCACGTTGTTCTCTCTCGAACATTTGAAAGCTAAATGATAAATACACTATTGACAGTATATGTTTGTCGCAAGATACTAAGCAGGTACCGTTCAGCAATGGCATAGCTAGCAAATTGTTTAACTAAGGAGTACTATAAAATTATAAATTTGCTAGCGTTTGATTAGCTAGCGTTATCACTCAGTCTCTTATTAACTGTTTGTTTAAATGGAGAAAAGGCTATTTGGAAATAAAATAGCCAATAAAAGGTACCATAGTGAACACAAAGACAAAAATATTTTTTATGTTATGCAAAGAATATTGCTGCACTTAATTATTAGATTGTTACCTTAATTTTGACTAGGAAATGGAAAATTTTATTATAAATTTCACCAAACAGATATCCAAAAGAGGTAAAACCGAAACTTCGATTCAGGCGGAAATTAGCCGGAAACAGAATCAAAATTCCGGTTACTCTCTGGTTGTTGGGTTAACTAAAACTGGGTTTCAAAATGGACCCGTGAGGCGAAAACGAGCATATCCTTATAATCAATATCAAATATGGACCCGGGTCACCAGTTGTGAGTCACATCTGTAATCGGGTCACATCTGTAATCTGGTCACGACGTGTGACCCGGTACTGAGCCGGTCTGGTTCGGAAGCCGAGCGCACTATCCTCTTCACTGTACTCGAAATATATGTAACATGACGAAAAATCATGGTTGTGTGGAAGGAGTTATATACTAAATATATTCAAGCTGTCCTTGAAACGTTATCGAGGTGATTGAAAATATCATACTTGAACAGAAGAGAGTTAAGTTTTTTGTCTTATTAGAATGACGAGTAGGTATATATACATTTCGGTGAAGGTCAAGCAAACTCACACCTCTCAGATCAGTTCAAAAATAAGTGTACTACCCAATTTAGGGTCGAGGAAGCCGAAAATGAGGGTCTTGTCCCTGCACGACATCGATTTATCAAATTGCTTAGCGGTCTTATTACCCTTGGTTACGTCAATACGTTATTTAAAGCTAACATTTCATAACGAAACAACAAGTCTGTGTGGCCGAGTGGCATATCGGTATTTCGTGTGAACTTTTCCCGGGTTCAACTCCCAGTTATAGCTAAATTTTTTATAGCTAAGTTTTTTATTCACGTTATCAATTCAAAATCAATCAAGTCCAAATCAGCCATATCTTGCCATCGCAAGCAGAATGTTGATCCATACCCGGTGACTCCGTTTGACATGTCTTTCTCGCCACATAAATTCATCGATAACTGCCGTGACAACGTTTCTGTTGCCTACATATCGTGTCTCTCGTTTGAGGCGACTCCAGTATCCTTCAACCGAATTCGTGCATGCCCCAGTGCGGCGATCCACGAAGTTGTGAGAGTGGTTCACCGTTTGGTGTACATATGGCGGATTTGTATTCGGAAAAGTGCTAAGGCCATTGTAAGCACGCCACTCATCGCTCCAAATGTGCGAACCAGGTAAAACGAAACGCTGAATAATAGGTAATAGGGTGGCAGCATCTCGTCTGTCGACAAGTCTTACGTAGCCTTGGCTGGAATTTCTGTCATAAATGCCGAATACCCATTGTTGTGGTACCATTCTACCTCGCTCATATTTTCGTCGTGCCACAAGAGATTCGTCAATCCGAACAACGACGCACTCGCCGCCCATCTGGAAAAGGTGCGGTGAATTCAACAGCACGTTTGAACATATATCACGAAGCCTTGCATACCAATCAACTACAGTTTGATGTGACAACCCGGTAATACCCACCACACATGACACTGTCATCTTGTGAAACCAACAGTATACGACCTGAAGAAGTTTTCACAGCGAAAGTTGGGAATTGAAGAACACTGACTGAGCGCGAAGGGAATACCACATCTTGCACTTTAGGCACCGCCATACGAATCCGTCCGTACGATCCTAAATATTCAGTAAAATAAAACTAAGCCTAGGCCGATTCCCTACCCCTATCCCCCAAAATGATATTAATTTAACCCCCCCGCGAGCAAAGTTAACCCGTAGGCGAAAATATACCTATGACCAAAAAATGGTTCCCACCAGTGACCCCACCCCCTGGAAAAATTTTACCGGGCAAGGGGAGGGGCGGGCGGGCGACTTCATTTTACAATTTAATGAAACTGGAAACTAGGACACCTAACAAATGGAATGGGCGTAGGGTTGGCTGGAACTGGTATCACACTCTTGAATAAAAGTAACAGCACACACAGAGTGTAGCCAGGAATTTGTCACTGGCTTTCCTAGGGAGGCACAAATTTTTTCTAGGGGTGCAGAGCTAGAGATAGCTGACATTTACATGGTCTTTATACCGATTAGATTAGGTCTGGTGACGGCCCTGATAGTAAATTATGCTATGCAACAAATTGGTCATATTTAAGACCTCCTGGCATGTATTCGTTAATCCTTGGGACTATTTGTAAATACAACACGAAACAAAATCATAATTCTGAACCGCGATTATATATACATATTTTCATTAATGGTTGTAATTATTAAAATTCACCTGAAGTCTCCCAAGGCTACATTGATAGCGACAGCATCTGGGCTGCTTTAAAACGCCGGCGTCAACTAAGCTTCTAATACACGCATCGCGATCATTAACGATGAAATTCAGGAGGTCTTCGTATGTGCGAACATTAAAAATTTCTGGATAGACAGGACCAAATAGAACGTTAGCCATAGAAAACGCGGTAACTGTAGCTAAGTAGTTTTCGTAGACGCCATACGAGTAATTTGTTTTGATTTCAATAAAAAACTTACCTATAAAAAAATTAGCTATAGCTGGGAGTTGAACCCGGGCAGAGTTCACACGAAATACCGATATGCCAATCAGCCACACAGACATGCTGTTTCGTTATGAAATGTTAGCTTTAAATAACGTATTGACGTAACCAAGGGTAATAAGACCGCGAAGCAATTTGATAAATCGATGTCGTGCAGGGACAAGACCCTCATTTTCGGCTTCCTCGACCCTAAATTGGGTAGTACACTTATTTTTGAACTGATCTGAGAGGTGTGAGTTTGCTTAACCTTCACCGTTTTGAAAAAGTGTTGTTCAGTTTTACCCTGAATGCTTTGTCATGAAGAAATGCTTTAATCCATTGAAATAGGGCTCCAATTACTCCTAGAGCCAAAAGTTTTTGGAGCATCTTGGCGTGTGAGACGGTGTCACAAGCTTTTGCGAAATCAATGTACGCAACATCAACAGATTTTCCGATGTCCAGAGCATTTGACCAATCATTCACTGCCTCAAGTAGCTGGGTACAGGTTGATTTCATTGAGATAAACCCATGTTGATTCTGACAAATAATATTACAACGCAAAAATGACAAGAGACTGTCATATATAATAGATCCCATTATTTTACAACAGGTAGGGAGTAATGATATTGGTCTGTAGTTCAATGCAATAGACGAGTCGCCTTTTTATCAACGGGAATAACGTCAGTTCGAAAGCAGGACTTCGGCAAACAACTGTTTACAAAAGATTGCTGGAATATATGTGCCAGAGGAAAGCAAAGCGAATACCGAAGTTTCTTGAGCACGAACTATGCGTAGCCATCGGATGAATGGCTATGTTTTGGCTTAAGGCGTCCCATGAATTTGTGCACAAGTTATGGAGAAAAAGTAACCCGTGTTACAGTGCCTTTTGGGCTGGGACATGTTGGTTTACAGATAGTTGCCTGCAACTGTCTTTGAATACTAACTGATAAAAAAGCGTTGGCCAGTATGTCGGTACAGGAGTTTTCGTCAGTGGTTAATTTGCCATGCGGCGTGGTAAGAGCGCTGGCTCCGGTTTTGGATTAGTCTGTTATTGATATATGTGAAAACACCATTTCAGTTACAATATTTAATATTTTCTTTTTACGAACTGGTTTAAAACGGGCAATAGTTTAGAGCATTTTGATCTGAGTTTTCCATATTTCTCATAATCTGAAGTTTGGCTGCTTATGCTCCACAACTTAGCTTTGCGTTTGAGAAGTTTCCTAATAAAAAGAGGATACCAGGCTCCACACAGGTTTGGGCTTAATTTCTTTTTAGGTACATATTTGCTACAGGCGTAGTCTAATATTGCCGTGAACAAGTTCCACTTGTCATCAGTGGTAAAAGCCGCATGCAACGACGTCCCAATAGCAATACGTTATATGTCGTTCTTGGTTCATTTTACATATTGCTATTGGGACGTTGTCTTGCATGCGGCTTTTACCACTGATGACAAGTGGAACTTGTTCACGGCAATATTAGACTACGCTGTAGCAAATATGTACCTAAAAAGAAATTAAGCCCAAACCTGTGTGGAGCCTGGTATCCTCTTTTTATTCAAGGCTTCTCAAACGCAAAGCTGAGGGGACATAAGCAGCCAAACTTCAGATTATCAAGAAATATGGAAGACCTCAGATCAAAAAGCTCTAAACTATTGGCGGTTTAAACCAGTTCGTAAGAAGAAAATATTAAATATTGAACTCAAAATGGGTGTTTTCACATATATCAATAACAGACTAATCCAAAACCGGGAGCCAGCGCTCTTACCACGCCGCATGGCAAGTTAAAACCACTAACGAAAACTCCTGGACCACATACTGGCCAACGCTTTTTTATCAGTTAGTATTCAAAGACAGTTGCAGGCAACTATCTGTAAACCAACATGTCCCAGCCCAAAAGGCACTGTAACACGGGTTACTTTTTCTCCATAACTTGTGCACAAATTCATGGGACGCCTTAAGCCAAAACATAGCCATTCATCCGATGGCTACGCATAGTTCGTGCTCAAGAAACTTCGGTATTCGCTTTGCTTTCCTCTGGCACATATATTCCAGCAATCTTTTGTAAACAGTTGTTTGCCGAAGTCCTGCTTTCGAACTGACGTTATTCCCGTTGATAAAAAGGCGACTCGTCTATTGCATTGAACTACAGACCAATATCATTACTCCCTACCTGTTGTAAAATAATGGGATCTATTATATATGACAGTCTCTTGTCATTTTTGCGTTGTAATATTATTTGTCAGAATCAACATGGGTTTATCTCAATGAAATCAACCTGTACCCAGCTACTTGAGGCAGTTAATGATTCGGTCAAATGCTCCGGACATCGGAAAATCTGTTTATGCTGTGGCGTACATTGATTTCGCAAAAGCTTGTCGACACACGTCTCTTTACACGCCAAGATGCTCCCAAAACTTTTGGCTCTAGGAGTAATTGGAGCCCTATTTCAATGGATTAAAGCATTTCTTCCATGACAAAGCATTCAGGGTAAAACTGAACAACACTTTTTCAAAACGGTGAAGGTTAAGCAAACTCACACCTCTCAGATCAGTTCAAAAATAAGTGTACTACCCAATTTAGGGTCGAGGAAGCCGAAAATGAGGGTCTTGTCCCTGCACGACATCGATTTATCAAATTACTTAGCGGCCTTATTACCCTTGGTTACGTCAATACGTTATTTAAAGCTAACATTTCATACCGAAACAACATGTGTGTGGCCGAGTGGCATATTGGTGTTTCGTGTGAACCCCTCCCGGGTTCAACTCCCACTTATAGCAAAGTTTTTTATAGCTGCTAAGTTTTTTACTGAAATCAAAACACATTACTGGTATGGCGTCTACGAAAACTACTTAGCCACAGTTACCGCGTTTTCTATGGCTAATGTTCTATTTGGTCCTGTCTATCCAGAAATTTTTAATGTTCGCAAATATGAAGACCTCCTGAATTTCGTCGTTAATGATCGCGATGCTTGTATTAGAAGCTTAGTTGACGCCGGCGTTTTATTCGTTAATCCTTGGGACTATTTGCAAATATAACACGAAACAAGGTCAGAATTCTGAACCGCAACTATATATACATTATATTTTTATTAATGGTTGTAATTATTAAAATTCACCTGAAGTTTCCCAAGGCTACATTGATAGCGACAGCATCTGGGCTGCTTTAAATGCCAGGAGGTCTTAAATATGACCAATTTGTTGTAGCATTAAGTTAAAATTTACTATCAGGGGCGTCACCAGACCTAATCTGCAGGAGTAATCTAATCGGTATAAAGACCATGTAAATGTCAGCTATCTCTAGCTGTGCACCCCTAGAAAAAATTTGTGCCTCCCTAGGAAAGCCAGTGCCCCCGTGGACAAGTTTCTGGCTACACTCTGTGTGTGCTGCTACTTTCATTCAAGAGTGTGATAACAGTTCCAGCCAACCCTACGCACATTCCATTTGTTAGGTGCCCCAGTTTCCAGTTTCATTGAATTGTAAAATGAAGTCGCCCGCCCGCCCCTCCCCTTGGCCGTTAAAATTTTTCCAGGGGGTGGGGTCGCTGGTGGGGGCCATTTTTTAGTCATAGGTATATTTTCGCCTACGGGTTAACTTTGCTCGCGGGGGATTGCTCGCGCGGGGGGGTTAAATTAATATTATTTTGGGGGATAGGGGCTGGGAATCGGCCTAGGCTTAGTTTTATTTTGCTGAATATTTAGGATCGTACGGACGGATTCGTATGGCGGTGCCTAAAGTGCAAGAAGTGGTATTCCCTTCGCGCTCAGTCAGTGTTCTTCAATTCCCAACTTTCGCTGTCAAAACTTCTTCAGGTCGTATACTGTTGGTCTCACAAGATGACAGTGTCATGTGTGGTGGGTATTACCGGGCTGTCACATCCAACTGTAGTTGATTGGTATGCAAGGCTACGTGATATATGTTCAAACGTGCTGCTGAATTCACCGCACCTTTTCCAGATGGGCGGCGAGGGCGTCGTTGTTCAGATTGACGAATCTCTTGTGGCACGACGAAAATATGAGCGAGGTAGAATGGTACCACAACAATGGGTATTCGGCATTTATGACACAAATTCCAGCCAAGGCTACGTAAGACTTGTCGACAGACGAGATGCTGCCACCCTATTACCTATTATTCAGCGTTTCGTTTTACCTGGTTCGCACATTTGGAGCGATGAGTGGCGTGCTTACAATGGCCTTAGCACTTTGCCGAATACAAATCCGCCATATGTACACCAAACCGTGAACCACTCTCACAACTTCGTGGATCCCCGCACTGGGGCATGCACGAATTCGGTTGAAGGATATTGGAGTCGCCTCAAACGAGAGACACGATATGTAGGCAACAGAAACGTTGTCACGGCAGTTATCGATGAATATATGTGGCGAGAAAGGCATGGTAAACGGGGTCACCGGGTATGGATCAACATTCTGCTTGCGATGTCAAGATATGGCTGATTTGGACTTGATTGACTTTGAATTGATAACGTGAATAAAAAAACTTAGCTATAAAAAACTTTGCTATAAGTGGGAGTTGAACCCGGGAAGGGTTCACACGAAATACTAATATGCCACTCGGCCACACCGACATGTTGTTTCGTTATGAAATGTTAGCTTTATATAACGTATTGACGTAACCCAGGGTAATAAGGCCACTAAGTAATTTGATAAATCGATGTCGTGCAGGGACAAGACCTCATTTTCGGCTTCTTCGACCCTAAATTGGGTAGTACACTTATTTTTGAACTGATCTGAGAGGTGTGAGTTTGCTTAACCTTCACCTTCAAAACCCATAAAGTAACTTCTGGCGTACCCAAGGTAGCATTCTCGGACTCCTCTTGTTTCTCATATATATTAACGATCTTCATCTTTGTTTTGAACTTGTAAAATGCAAATTGTTTGCTGATGACGTTAAAGTATATATAAATATTGCAAATGGCGACGATAATACCGCCACAGCATATCTTCAAAATGCGCTGAACTCTTTAGTAACTTGGGCAGATACGTGGCAACTCTCTATTTCTGTCCCTAAATATAATATTTTGGGCTTCGGCAAAAATAACCTCCAATTTCCGTTACAACATTTGGCGGATCTGAAATTCCTTCTGTTTCCCAATGTGGTGAGTTAGGTGTTACGATAAGCAGTGATCTAAAATACGAAACTTACTATATGTCATTGTCGCTAAAGCTTATCGAGTAATTAGTATGTTATTTTGCTGTTTTTAAATAGTGATCAGGAATCAATAAAGACGTCATATTTGACATACGTCCGTGCGATTATAGAATACTGTAGCCAAGTGTGGTCACCGTGCTATTTGTTGGAAATAGACAAGCTGGAAAGGTTCAGCGGTATTTCACACGTAGATTAGCAGCCAGAATGGGCATTCAGGAAATGTCTTATAGTGAAAGATTGGCATATTTTCGATTAGAACCTCTAGAGCTACGTCGTTTGAAACCTAATCCTAATATTTAAATGTCTTAACAATGAAATTAATTGCTGCGAAAACTTGTTCGTAATGTCCGGTAGCACAAATACGCGCGGCCATCGGAAAAAGCTGCTCAAACCAAAGTTTCGCTCTAACTCGTTAAAACGTAGCTTCGCAGTTAGAAGAGTTCATATATGGAACACGTTAAGCAAGAAGCACATGATTCTATAAGATTTAGAAAACGTTGAACATACTTAATTTAAACCAATTCTTGCAATTCAAAAGAAATCTTTAGAAATAAAAGTGATATTTACTCCCTTGCAACGTCTTTGTCTTTAACGATAAATTGCATTCCCATCTCGTCAGCCAGATATAAGAGGAAATCCCTTTCTGGCTGTAAACCAGTTTACTAAGCTTTGTTTTGCACGTATAACTTTGTTTGTAATATATCGTTTGTTGTATATATATTTTTGTTAACTAGTACACTGGAAGTTGGTAAGCCATCGTCTAAGTTTCGAGCTCGCTATGATGGCCTTGACGCCCGATGCAAACCGCGTTATGCTGACTTTACCAGTTACTAGTATGCGTTTTGATTAATAAACGATTTTGTTTGTTTGTTTAATGGTAAAGTTCGGAATTGTGAGCGCAATGGATTACAGATAGTTGGAAGATCTTACCAGCTGAAGCCCATTAAAATAAAATGTACTAAAGTACCCATATGTGTACATATATGCAGATATACAGGATTGCGAAGTGTCCGATAACCCAAAAATAGTTATTACTGCCAGCAGAAAAATAGACGGAGCGATGAAACAACCTATGTAAATGAAGGCTTCCTTAGAACCATGCTTGTCTTAGATTTTGTAGAATATATATTATATGTGATTTAATAAAGAAACAAAGTCAGGTCGGGTCGGGTTGACACGATTGTCGGGTCGGGTCAGGTCGGGCTGGAAAACTCGACCCGAATTCCATTTTTACTAGGAACCAAATAATAATTAGAAATTGCTGCAACTGTTTTATAATAGTTAGGATTTCATTTCTTCTCTTTTCCAAAACTGTGGAACATTAAATTCCCGACCAGAAAAAAAGAAAAACACAAAACAACTTTTAACAAACACCAAACCCTTATCTGGAAGGTCATATAAAGGTTCCTGTGTTTACCGGGTTTAGAATTGTTCCGTGGGATTGGGTAAGACCACACCACACATATAATAAACGCCAGCTACCGAAAGGAAACCATAAGAACCAATAACTTTCAGAATATTGTAGCGAAGCTAGTCCTACTAAGTTTCAACAAGAACCCGTACAATGTGTAATGTAGCACTCAGGACCTAGTACTCAGCTCACCACACAAGCTTAGTATAAACCTCCAAGAAATATCAAGGACACGGGACTCTCTGAACAAAACCAGTCACGGCTAATTTAACTAATTCAATCTTAAACACAGAAAACTAGGACACACACTCACTAAAATCTCTCTTATTATTGCCCCAAGTATTTTTACTATGGTCAAGAATAAACTACAGTTGAAACGGTGAGAGCGACCGTGAGGTCTAATAGTACTATAGGGCAACCATAGTTAAAATTCTCACAAATCAAGGAAGGGGATAAGCGTCCTCCGAACAAAATCTACCCTATAATATAGGAAGGCAATAATCGTCCTCCCTTGAACAATAACTTTCAATGCTAGTGCTAAATACTTGAAGAGCTACTTACCAGCTGCGGTTTCTTCGGAGACTAACTCACCTATAGGTATACAAAGTTACGACTATGCAGTATGTATGCCCCAAGCTATCCTTAAGTATATTATGTAACAGGGTACCCAAGAGACCAATTGTTGAAAACGGTGAGTGTGATGGTGAGGTCTGATAATAGACAGATAAATCTCCAACCAATACAAGCTAAAGGTACCGAAAGGAAGGGAATTAGCGTCCTTCCCCGCGACACACTTAACTCTTAAGCCACTAGAAGACGACCAAACGTCTTAGCTAATAGGGTACCACAGTTACTCAAACTCCACCACTAGTTTCCCAATTGCTACTGTGTTACAGTGTGCTTATACTCAACATTTAGAAAAATTTCAACATAAATAATAATAGAGCTACTTACCAGCTGCGGTTTCTTCGGAGATTAACTCCCCGACTGAGCTGAGCTACTGGCTTATATACCCGAAATCCTTCCCGAGATCTAGATTTCTCCAGACCTACAAATTCAAGGAAGACCACCCACCTAGCAAAATTTTAAAGTGCTGCCTCGATGGTATGTGCTTTTAAAATGATTTTATAACTTTTAACTACAGCAAACATTGTACAAATGACATCTAGCTTGTGTGGCGAGCACTACAAAACAATTACGCTGTAAAACTTCAAGAAGTTTAGCGATTGCAACTTCAGTCACCATCTCGTGATGCAGCAATGGTAGGAAAAATTACACACTACTAGCAGCCTCAAGAAAACGCTAGCTCAACCACAGCTTATATACCGCTCACATGACATTTTTACTTGCAGCAGCTACAAACTTCTCTTATGCGTGTTTTAGCGAAGCAAGCCTCGTTGTAGCTGTATTTTCAGGCAGATTCACTAGAATTTCTTATTAGCGGAATTATATGTGTAATTTATGAAGACAGTCCTTGTTGAAATGTCATTAATTAACAGCTGACCCCAGCAATGTGTTAAAGGGGCATGCATACAAATCCGGATAGCCACACTTGAATAATGGATAATAAATTTGTATAGATGACTACCCAACATAAAGATATGATTGTTTGCTGTCTCGTAAAAAGTAGCACCGAATTGTAATAACTGCTGCATGAATGAAAGAGACGCGATTTCTCAAAACTTGATACAAGCACCCGTACTTACTTAATCAATACTTGCCTGGTGTACGAGGTCTCAAAACAACAAAACAACGTTCATGTCACTCGCATCACGCTTGCTCTGCTCTGATTAACCTCAACGCTATTTATAACACTTCATCTGACACGTATCTGCAGCTATACTACTCGGAAAACACCCGTGTCAAAGCAAACTTGATGTCATACAGTCCCCAGTGCCAGGTAACCGCTGCCCCACATCCGACCGTTTGTTTGCCACTCTTCCCCGTCGTCGCCCATTTATCAGCTCCGAAGGAACTGTAGGCTCCAACCATGCAGACTCTCCTATGTCGCAGAGCATTCGTCTTGCACACTGTTAACGAGTTAACAGGGCCGCTATTACCGAAGTAACAGCGCCGACAGTCTACATGACCGGGTCCGTTTCCAGACCTAGGTTGCCTTTGCAGGGAGTGGCAAACGCACAACCGAACATGGGACAAACCAAGCCACCCGACACCAATGCGACATCAGACAAACGTCCCCAATGACACAGATATCGCCGAGCACCAAGCTATACGCGCAAACTAAAGCCTCAAACCCGAACTAAAAGGATCCTCAGAACACGGCAAGATGATGCAAGATTTTTGTGTCGTTTTCATTTGAAACCTAGTGAACTATGTCCATGTTGAAATAATAATGTAATGCCAGTGAAATGTAGCTTTATTACTTTGACTTTTGCCGACGTAGAATTAACTTTACTCTGCTGTGTACCAAGTGAACCAAGCAAACCTATCAATTTAAGCAAAATCTGATGGCCGGCGTTAGTGATACGCGACTGTCTTCTGCTGTAACAAAAAATTATATTAATGGTTGACAAAACATCTATAACAGTCCAACAAAATATATCATAATGTTTCACCATCCTCGTTACGCGAGACGAAGCTCCCGCGTGTCTAAAGCAATTGTTATGATCATAA
>JASANE010003229.1:0-15645 GCA_030248225.1 Trileptium ribeirensis | reverse complement strand
TGTGTTCTTCGTTCAGTTACGTATTGAGATATATGCGGACGTAGTAGCGAACGCAGCAAAATGAGATATGCAATTTATTAGCACGGTAGTACTGAAGTTGAAGCTAAGTATGGGCGTCTCCATGTGGGGCACTCGGGACCGTACCCCCATCATAGTTTGATGTTGGTGCCCCTCTTACTCCAGTTTGCAACTGCAACAAACTTTTTCAACACGATATCGTTAGATTACGATCTGGAATTGGTCCCACAATGAGTGGTTGTTCCCAGTACAAATTTTCTGGCCGAATGTTCCTGAAGCTAAGTGAGGTGAGAGTATATATTTCGTATATGGAACCCTTCAAACGTGAATATCAACTGTTATCAGTAGTTGTTAGCACGGAAATGCTTGACCCCGCCGTTGCGTCTCGTAGATTAATTCAAGAACCCCTGAACATGCATGATAAAAACGCATTTGCTAAAGCGCGTAACAAACATATCATACCGTTTATACAATTGCAGAATAAATTATACATGCCAAACAATCGGGTTACGGAGGCTGTAGGTCTGAATCCGAAAGCTCACCCCTTCGCACCCCGCCCCCCCCCCCCCTGAGGCCCTGGTCTACGCCACCTCCGCGATGGTACCACACTATCCCACCCCGTCTCGCTTGATATTCCCTCCTCTCGCAGTGAGGGCCCGCGAAACTTTTAGCAAAATTTAGCAAAAAAATTGGGTGATAATTGGCAAATATTACAAAAATGGATCTTCGGCGGCTAGATGGTTAATTGTTTCAGCACCTCCTGGAGGGCCACCCCCTCCCTAGGACTTCTACTCAGCTCCCCGCGTAGGTGACCTCCCCAGCCGATCCCGACTATTCCCCTGAAACCTCGAAGATTCAGCAAGTATGGAATAAATAGTAGACGCCTAGATCGGTGAATTCCCAACTACCGTGAAATTTGGGCTTTATTCAGTTGTGAGGAATATCTGACTTCTAGATCCTGAATCCTAGATTGATAATAAAAAGCATATATTAACCGCCCTAAGGTGCGTAAATTCATAAACGATTGGTGGAAATATGCTTAAATCATTGCGCAGTAGTACCTTTTACTAGAACATAACGAAAAGTTAAAAGTAGTAACAAGAACAACTGGAGTGGCATATTTTTCTACAGTTGTATTATGAATTATGCTACTTTTATATAAAAGCATGGATGCAATAAAAAAATTAAATTATTCTTTTGAGAGGTTTTTTAACTTTATACTTACGGTGCGGGTACTGATCTTCACTTTCGTGGTACCCACAGCCAGTGTTGCCAAAACACAAGCCGTGAAGGTATTCCAGTCTCCTCCCACAATAAACTCTTTTACTTTCGAAGCAAGCCGTTTTTTCAGGTGACTAAGCTGAAGCAACATAGTCTTAGTCTGTTGCCCAAGAAGATTCTGCGCACAATAATGCTCAAACTCACAGCCTCAATATCGTGACTTCCGCTCTAACCACTGCGCCACACGACCATATGGATAGTGAAATATAATAAACGAGCATAGCAAATCAGTTCCAGTACCCCTATATATACAACTCGCCAACGGGCCAATTCTTAACCATCGCAACAATTGGGCTTTAATGCAGCTTATTGTAAAACAAAAAATGAAAGAGTAAACGCCAGATAGCGTAGATCCAACTACACCTAGCTATGTAAAAACTTATGCTACGTGATAAAATTCATAACCAAATATAAATTTGCTTGAACAGGGCGTTGAACTTTTTGATTAGTCACAAATGAAAAATTGCAAAATCTTAAACTATGAGGTATGTGATTGCTACAAAATACTATTGCTTCATGCGGGTTTCACGCTATAATGTCCCGAACAATTGCAAACAAATTTGACATCACACAGTGTCAGTCACATGTGCGACAACATGGGTATCTTACACGCCCCATGTTATTCAAAAAAACTTTTCAAGAATAGTTAGCTGGAGGTATTGTCATTATATACCGGTGTCTAACCATATACATTGTGTCTTCTTTTGCAGTTTTATGAGGAATACCACTTTTCAGCGTCTACATTTATTTTCTAGATACATATATGGAAATTTTCAAAAAAACAAACAACATAATTGAATAATAGACCGTTTTAGCTACAGACTGTGAGCATTACTTTTAATCCGCGAAAAATTGTAGATAAAGGTGTGTGCAATATCGTAAATAAAAAATACAGTAGCTAAGGGTGCGTTGTATTCTCTCCGGAATTTATTTATGGTATGCGTGTGACGCTGACTGTCTAAACGGTACGGTCGGCGATTATATGGTACAAAATGGTGACATGACAACGCGAACGTCGCATTATTGCTGCGATAAGTGTTTTATAGCATTTTTCAACTTCACTAAAACTATATTCTCCTTGTTTAGATATCAAACAGAGAAGGTCTCGCCCAATGCTCAGCTTGCGATTGGACTCGCTGCGGAAGAGCGGAATGCTATGCGTGGTGCGGCACCGGCATTGCTCGTCAACCGCCTAAACAGACCGACTTCGTCGAAGGCGAACGCCTTTGTTTGGCATGCGACGTATGTGGTGATCCCAAGCCTAGAGGTAAATGGTAGTGTATTAATGGTGGCCGCCAAAATCGGCCTTCAGATGGTGTCCGCATATAACTAAATATTTGTGACAATGTGTCACTGTAATACTATGCTTACCTATGTACATTCTTAGATATTTACATTAGTGACCCACCACTAATGTCAGACATCCCCCTAAGCCATATCTAGATTCCTGCACGATTCTGAGGCTCTACACCCTAAGGTACTACACATCTTCGCCACGAAATATTTAGCAAATTAAGTAAACTTATAAAAATTTTGTGGTTAGAAGGGTATTATTAACATTCTGTTTATCAGCTACGTCCGTGTCACTATTTATTTTCAGAATTTTAGATTTTAGATAGACAAAATGGTCCAAAACTTGTGGTGGTCTAAAAAGTGGTCTTTGAGCCGGAGTGGGTCTGAAAAATCGTCAAAAATGGGGGTATGGTAAAATCGGCGGTCTGGAGGGTGCTGGATATGGTGGTGTAAACATGAGTGGATTCTTCATATGGCCCTTGGTTTGTTCTATACGCGGGGTCGGCGAAACAGCCGATATGTACCGCGAACAAAAAGCTGAACAGTGTCCCTCTAGTAAAGTCGGCATCTACATTCTTGCTATACAGCAGCCAATCTTGCCTCGTCTGAGCATTTAATAGTTACTCTTTTGAAATATTAGATTTTTCGCATAATGAAATGGTATTTTTCCTTTACGATAGTTAATGGGTCCACCGTTATTGCGATGCCTAGAAATCCACGATAGTTAATGGGTCCATCGTTATTGTGATGCCTAGAAGTTGATGCTACCTAATGGGTCCATCGTTGGCGATATATCTACAAAAGTCACCATTTACAAGTAGATATCTCTTTTGGGTTTATGGAACAAATGAGATGTTACACGTTTAAGAAAATACCATATCTAATTATGCTTGTGTTGCAAAAGGTAACGTTACATTGGCAGAACAAAGGAGAGTTATGGCTTCGAGATGTACCTGTTGTCGGTACTACGTATAACTTAATAAAATGCAGTAGCTTAGGCTTAACATTAACCTTAAGTATATTGACAATCACACATACCCTATTTCACAAACGCCACTTAGTGTTCTTGGCACAGAATTCAGTAATACAAGACTTACGTTTGAGACTTCAGCACAACAACGTTGATATTTGCGGCGATTTTACCCAGACGATTCTCAACAATCACCTGATATCCACCCTGATCACGAAGTTTGACAGGTGATCGAATCAGGCTATGCGCTGTGCCCGAACTTTCTGTTACTGTCGTTCGTCCTCCTGTTGACTGGAATTCACGATCACCTTTCATCCATATCACTGAAATACGTGTGCGGCTGTAATGAAATGTGGAAGTCCTGTAGTGGTTACGAAAACAAAAATATACATATTCAGGAACGAGCTACTAAGCAGATGAGGATCGGTTTATTCCGAGGGCAGCAAATTTTATTATTCGTGCAGACTATTCCACAGTATTAAAAAGTCTTTGAGAAAAATCCCATAAACGCGAATGGAATGAAAATTCAATTTATTTTAGTATTTGACAATCCATCGATCTTTTTATACTTAGTTGACTTAGAGTGAGTTAAAATTTTTGGTCAACAACAACTTGTCCGTGAAATTTCTTCATTTTAGGCACCTTAATCAAGTCATATTCCATCCTGACTGCTTCAGAGTTTGCAGTTTTAGACCGCCGAAGCAGGTCGGCACATTAATCAGTTACAGAGCCTATCGTAAAGGAAAAATACCATTTTTTACTAATATATTGCGGAAAAATGTCTAAATATTTTATGTCAAAAGAGTTAACTATTTAAATGCTCAGACTGAGGCAATGATTGGCTGCTTGTTATAACAAGAATGTATGATGGCCGACTTTACTTAAGAGTGTGACACTGTTCAGCTTTTTTGTTCGCGGTACATATCGGCTGTTTTCGGCCTGACCCCGCTGGTTTAGAACAAACCAAGTGGGCCATATGATGACTATCTCACTCATGTTTATACACCACCATATCCAGCACCCTCCAGGATCTTGGACCGCCGATTTATACCATACCCCCATTTTTGACGGATTTTTCAGACCCACTCCGTGCTCAAAGACCACTTTTTAGACCACCATAAGGTTGTTGGACCTTTTTTGTCTATCTAATAATTCTGAAAAATAAATATGGTGACACTGGACGTGGTAGCCTATAAACATGAATGTGGTAATAATGACCCTTGGCTAACCGAAAAGAGCCAAAATTTTTATAAGTTTACTTAATTTGCTAAATATTTCGTGGCGAAGATGTGTAGTACCTTAGGGATGTAGAGCCTCAGAATCGGGGAGGAATCTAGATATGGCTTAGGGGGATGTCCGACCATTAGTGGTGGGTCACTAATGTAAATATCTAAGAATGTACATAGGTAAGCATAGTTTTACAGTGACACATTGTTGCAAAATATTTAGTTATATGCGGACACCATCTGAAGGCCTATTTTGGCGGCCACCATTAATACACTACCATTTACCTCTAGGCTTGGGATCACCACATACGTCGCATGCCAAACAAAGGCGTTCGCCTTCGACGAGTTCCGTCTGTTTAGGCGGTTGACGAGTGAATGCCGGTGCCGCACCACGCATAGCATTCCGCTCTTCCGCAGTCGGTAGCGGTCGAATGCAAGCTGAGCATTGGGCGAGACCTTCTCTGTTTGATATCTAAACAAGGAGAATATAGTTTTAGTGAAGTTGAAAAATGCTATAAAACACTTATCGCAGCAATAATGCGGCGTTCACGTTGTAATGTCACCATTTTGTACCATATTGTCGCGACCGTACCGTTTAGACAGTCAGCGTCACACGCATACCATAAATAAATTCCGGAGAGAATACAACGCACCCTTAGCTACTGTATTTTTTATTTACGATATTGCACACACCTTTATCTACAATTTTTCGCGGATTAAAAGTAATGCTCACAGTCTGTAGCTAAAACGGTCTATTATTCAATTATGTTGTTTGTTTTTTTGAAAATTTCGATATATGTATCTAGAAAATAAATGTAGACGCTGAAAAGTGGTATTCCTCATAAAACTGCAAAGAAGACACAATGTATATGGTTAGACACCGGTATATAATGACAATACCTCCAGCTAACTATTCTTGAAAAGTTTTTTTGAATAACATGGGGCGTGTACGATACCATGTTGTCGCACATGTGACTGACACTGTGTGATGTCAATTGTTTCAAACGTTCGGGACATTATAGCGTGAACCCCGCATGAAGCAATAGTATTTTGTAGCAATCACATACCTCATAGTTTAAGATTTTGCAATTTTTCATTTGTGACTAATCAAAAAGTTCAACGCCGACTGTTCAAGCAAATTTATATTTGGTTATGAATTTTATCACGTAGCATAAGTTTTTACATAGCTAGGTGTAGTTGGATCTGCTATCTGGCGTTTATTTTTTCATTTTTTGTTTTACAATAGGCTGCATTAAAGCCCAATTGTTGCGATGGTTAAGAATTGGCCCGTTGAGGCGAGTTGTATATATAGGGGTACTGGAACTGATTTGCTATGCTCGTTTATTATATTTCACTATAGGTATTTATATATGGTCGTGTGGCGCAGTGGTTAGAGCGGAAGTCTCACAATATTGAGGCTGTGAGTTTGAGCATTATTGTGCGCAGAATCTTCTTGGGCAACAGACTAAGACTATGTTGCTTCAGCTTAGTCACCTGAAAAAAGGGAACGGGCTTGCTTCGAAAGTAAAAGAGTTTCCTTGTCGGAGACTGGAATACCTTCACGGCTTGTGTTTCGGCAACACTGGCTGTGGGTACCACGAAAGTGAAGATCAGTACCCGCACCATAAGTATAAACTTGAGAACCTATTCAAGGAAATACGTAATTTTTGTATAAAATCCATGCTTTTATATAAAAGTAGCATAATTCATAATACAACTGTAGAAAAATATGCCACTCCAGTTGTTCTTGTTACTACTTTTAACTTTTCGTTATGTTCAAGTAAAAGGTACTACACCAATGGTATAACCATATTTCCACCAATCGTTTATGAATTTATGAATCTTGGGGCGGTTAATATATGCTTTTTATTATACATCTAGGATTCAGGATCTAGAAGTCAGATATTCCTCACAACTGAATAAAGCCCAAATTTCACGGTAGTTGGGAATTCACCGATCTAGGCGTCTACTATTTATTCCATACTTGCTGAATCTTCGAGGTTTCAGGGGAATAGTCGGGATCGGCTGGGGAGGTCACCTACGCGGGGAGCTGAGTAGAAGTCCTAGGGAGGGGGTGGCCCTCCAGGAGGTGCTGAAACAATTAACCATCTAGCCGCCGAAGATCCATTTTTGTAATATTTGCCAATTATCACCCAATTTTTTTGCTAAATTTTGCTAAAAGTTTCGCGGGCCCTCACTGCGAGAGGAGGGGGGTTGCGGCGAGACGGGTGGGATAGTGTGGTACCATCAAGGAGGTGGCATAGACCAGGGCCTCAGGGGGGCCGAGACCTAAGGGGTGGGCCTACAGATACAGACCTACAGCCTCCGTAACCCGATTGTTTGGCATGTATAATTTATTCTGCAATTGTATAAACGGTATGATATGTTTGTTACGCGCTTTAGCAAATGCGTTTTTATCATGCATGTTCAGGGGTTCTTGAATTAATCTACAAGGCCCTACAGCAACTTCAGGCATTTCCATGCTAACAACTACTGATAACAGTTGATATTCACGTTTGAAAGTTTTCATATACGAAATATATACTCTCACCTCACTTAGCTTCAGGAGCATCGCCAGAAAATTTGTACTGGGAACAACCACTCATTGTGGGACCAATTCCAGATAGTAATCTAACGATATCGTGTTGAAAAAGTTTGTTGCAGTTGCAAACTGGAGTGAGAGGGGCACCAATATCAAACTAGGACGGGGACACGGTCCCGAGTGCACCACGTGGAGATGCCCATGCTTAGCTTCAACTTCGGTACTACCGTGCTAATAAATTGCATATCTCACTTTGCTGCGTTCGCTACTACGTCCGCATATAATTTAATATTTTTATACATCATATACACATAAATATAAGTGTGAGTTAATCATGAATACAGTTACATCGGAACACAACAGTTCAATTCCGGCGGGCAATTCGCAATCGTACTACTCATCCGCGGCCAGAATGACATTTGATTTTTGGGTTAAGTTCGCGCTTTCGACTTGCAGTTAGGGTCAGGTGTGATATAACCAGGGGACGAATTGCGCGGTGACAAAATGTCTGGCGTCTCCAAGGAACCAATTTTGCGATATTGAGCTGTATTGGAACGTTCTGTCCAGTATAATATATGCACTCTCTCATTGTATTCTATACGGAGAGGCTGTACATATTATATACACATATATTAGGATTTACTTTGCATGTGTATTGGCCACACATCTCCGCAGTAACTTGAACAATTTCCAAACTGGCCGAACCGTCATCCCACGATCGTATTCGATACTGACCAACGGATTCGTCCGAAATGGAACGTCTGGTGTCGAACTGTCCTGGGAAAGTATTGTTAAGTATATGTGTTAATACTATTGTATTCAATGTCTCATTCTCTTTTATACGGAGACGCTGTACATATTATATACACATATATTAGGATTTACTTTGCATGTGTATTGGCCACACATCTCCGCAGTAACTTGAACAATTTCCAAACTGGCCGAACCGTCATCCCACGATCGTATTCGATACTGGCCAACGGATTCGTCCGAAATGGAACGTCCATTGAATTGCCATTCAATGTCTGGTTTCGGAGTGCCTGCAATGAGAAAACAGCATTGAATTTTAGTGCATAAAGTATGTCATTGCGCTGTAGAAAGGAAATGATCGCGTTGTGTTTGACCTACGTCTAGCAGTTGGCGATATGGTATAAAAATATATCAACCGTTAGGTTTCCTCTAGGTAAATACGACTAATAATTGTTCCTCTGCTACTACGTGACTTTTGAGTAAACTGAATAATTACTGTAACAATCTTTGTGATTTTTTCAGGAGTTTAACTCACAAGAAAGGGACATGAAATAGCATACAAACTGTAAGTCAAATTGCCTGTCTAAAAGTGCAGCTATTTTAAGAATTGAATTCGCGAAATTCGTGTTTAAGCTTTATGTGTTTTTATTTTCGTCAATTTAGTGCTGTTTGTGGCTGTATATTACGTGCTGCTCGCTCTATTTTATTAAGTGTAGGTATGACATCATGTAACTTCGAGGGACAATACATTATAACGCTAGAAAAAATAACAGATTGGTGCAAGGGTTTGAGGTTCAGCAGCGCCCTACCCCGACTTAGGCTAAATATTAGTGTTATGCTCAAATAAGGAGCTAAGCATAAGTTAAGACCAAGGCTTAGTATGCCGGGAATTTCGGAGTGTACATTTCACATCTACCTATCAAGGTTATTTTAGCCATGTCTACAGCATTACAAACAGTTTGGAAAACGCGGACCATAGTTGGAACAACCCGCCCTGTAATGCACGACACTTTGATGAAAGTAATGTCTAAACATGTACTGCGGCGTCATATCAAAGCCATGGTAAGATGTTCAACTCTCGGCGGCGCCGACACCAGTCCTTTTTGTTTTTTGTTGTTTTTTCTAGCTAATGGAAGAAATGAAGGCGTAAGAACATTTAATCGTATTAACGACGAAAGAACGATTAATGAAACGAAAGTCAAAACATTATTGCTGATTCACAGAATAATGCGCCCATCTACTCGAAAATTTTTGTTACGTACGACATGTCGTAAGTAGCTGTGTTACATACGACATGTCGTATGTAACTAGTGTTACATACGACATGTCCTGCCTAACCATTGTTACATACAACATATCGTATGTAACAATGGTGCATAGAGCTCTACGAAAATCACTCCAATTAGATATTGGTGCCCCCGTCCAGTTTGATATTGGTGCCCCCTCCAGTTTGCTGCCATATTTATTCCAGATAATGTAAAATTAACTTTGAATTTTAGATAAAAGTCAAATATAGGTTCATAGAACTATCGAAGCTTAGAACAATAAATAACTGGATTCAAACTGAAAATTTGACTGTAGTTCCCAATGCCTAAAAAGCGTTATATACCACGATACAGGTAGCTCGTAGCTATCACTTGAACAACACATTATTTGTTCCGTTGTACTGGTGTCTTCAACTGGTAAAATTACTTTTCAGATGATTTTCATTGTAAGAAATGCGTGAAAATCATGAAAAATTATGAAACTTGTAATCATTAAAATTGTAAGAATTCAGTTTTAGCGCAAACCATTGATAAATCAATACAGAAGCAATACTCATAGGCTTTTTATTGATGATTTTCAGGCAATTAGCTGCGGAATAGAATTTTAGAAAATTTCTTGTGATTACAAAACTGAATGTATTTTATAAATACCAAAGATAATGATTCTTCATAAAGCGAAACAAATTACTTAACTTACCTGCGGCAACACAAAATAGCAGTTTCGGCTCGTTCAGTTTGGCATAATCGTCGTATAGCTTTTGAATAAATTTTGGATTGGAGCCCGACGTAGAGATATCTGAAAATATAATTTTCTTTAAATATTTAGCTTAGTACAGTTATTTGAAATATTCATTAGCGGCTTCAACGATTTTAACTTTTATAACTCGCATGGGATTTAATCTAAAGTTTATATCAAAAATTTCATATAGCCAATAATTTAAGGCGAAAAAATAGAAAACGTTTCATTGTAGATTATCAATGGCTATTTTCAGTTTAGACACTTGAAATGTTGCTTATAAAAACTATTGTGCTGATAAATCGCATGGGCAGTAGCAATTAAAACTTTGTAGACGTAATATAGATATAAGGAAGAATGTCACGTCAAATTTTGAAAACCTAATTACATACTGGGAGAAGAATAACAACATGTATTGTTCCTAGTATGCCAAAAATTGTAGAACAGTGGTATAGCTAGTACATGATTTTTGAAAAAAATTATTCTCCTTTGCACACAAGACTAAGGACAAGTGAATAAAAGCGAATGCTATAGTCGTAGGTTGTTAAAGAAATTACAAAACACAAATATCTAAAATTCATTAAAAACTTTGAACGTGTTTTAAACGCATGCCAATTCGTTCTAACGCATGCATTACTACAACTATTGCATGGACGCTTGTTAGCGGGTCGCATTTTGAATTTCAAAAGAAATCTGAATTTTATCGCTAAAGAATTATCTGCTAGTATTAGCAATACTTTATGACAAAATTTGATCGAAGCGTATAGCGCACAGCCGTGCTTATAAATCTAAAAATATACGATGGTGCGCTGGACGGTTCGGTTATCAGCAACCCATCGATTACTTGTCCTTGAAGCGTGTACCCCCGGTGCCTTAATCTTCCTTAAGGGTCACATTTTTAACAATAAAGGTAACATCTCCGAAGGTTCCATCACCGGTTGATTGTGTAGACTATCCAATTAATGTTGTATGCCTGTGTTTGTATAAACCAGCGGTATTCAAAAAATTGTAGCGAATAGATGATCCCCCTAAATAATATCAAGGGCTGTGAACACACACCGGTGAAACATTGGAATTGTTTTTGATGTTCTCAAAGAAAATTTTGCGTAAGGGACCATCGCAAAGTCGACTGTCTATTTCAGATTATGGTTGCGTTTATATATTTTCATATATTTATGAATATTGTTGCTTTTAATCATTGACTATTCGCATCAACTTTATAAAGTCTACGTATTTTGAAATTAGTAATCATTATAACAGTTTGTGAGAGTAAAATTATCAACTGAAATAAAAACTAAAACTTAGTTTAATTTAATTTTCAACTAATATTTTGAACATAACATTTTAAAATTAAGTAGATCCAAACGCACCCTCAACGAATAGATTCGCTTTCGATTCGGCTTTAGTTATCGTACCATCGCAATGCAATGTAACTAGTCGACAGGTGTATTCACCTTCGTCGAGCAACGAGACGTGTGGAATACGAACGCTAGTACTATTACAGTAGGAATACAATGTAACGCTGGCGGAGTCGTGTACAAGCTGAAATTATTTACATTATTAGATATTGTTCGTCGGTATTACGAAAAACTGTTGACTTCTTGTACACATTTTAGTATGAATGCTGTATTATTATAAAGGACAAATTTTAATTAGGAAAAAATTCGGTTTTAAATTGAAAAGGTTTATAATATTCAAAAATCTCAAAAATAAAAGAAAATATTAAAACGCTACAGGGTATTTATTCATCTTTTCCGGATGTAAAATGACCTGTCTTTTAGGGGTAAAGTAACAATTTTTGTCTTTGAGACTCATCGACACGCCACGTGGGTAAACGCATTATTCTTGCTGTGACAGACAATTTAGTAATAAGCTGATATATATTATTAGCGAACTTAGTTCCGAGCCACAGCAATACTTATCACTCGCTGAGTCAGACTGCCTACTATAGGCAAGAATAGATAAAAACACAATTGTAGTCAAAGATTTGTATTGTATAATGTGTAATTCATCGACATCCTCTGTATTTCATCAAATTATGTATGGTCGGGAGAAACATTGTCTTCGAAATTCACACCACGGCTACTGAACTTGGTGTGAACGAGAGAAAACTTGTCAAAATGAGCCAGTGAAATTGACGGGCATAACATGTATGTTGCCTATTTGCATAAAGGAAATAATTTTTCTGATAAAGAAAGCATATGCTTTTTTTATTTGTACAACGTGTTCATATTGCCATTTACACCTTCGACGTCATATCCTTCGACCACAACGTCCGCATAAACTTATCGCCTCGACGATATGGGCTAATTCCACGGCCGATTGGAGGATTATTGATGCCATCCTACAAATATATCTACCATCGATTGTGCGTGCCCTCGCCGTCTATTAACTAACGGCAAACAAAACTTACTTTGCCATCTTTGTACCATTCGATTTGCGGTTTCGACGCCGCGTCGAATGAACACGCCAGCACAGCCTGTCCTCCTTCGATAATTGTTGTTGTTTGCAATGGACATGTAATGATTGCAGTTCCGGGCTTCACAGGTAGCATTATCGTGCCGACGCTGCTTGAAACAACGTCTGAGCTCGATGAATGTAGTTGATCTTCTGAGCAATTTGATTCTAAAAAATGAGCAAAATCCTAATTATGCTCAGTTATATAAATTACCAAAGTATATATATAAATTGTTTACTTTCGACAATTTTCATATTTCATAAAATGAAAAGATAGATCATCGGGAAATGTCCATGTACATATAGGATTCGAACTCATACTATCATTAATCTAAACATATTTTATGCCCGTAGTCACGAAATATACAAACCAGATATAAAATAATGTTAAAGAATCTAATATAAGATGACAAAATTAACAATACTCTTAGACTTTAGACCATTCCATTGTCCACTATTAGCAAAACTCGATATTCAAACATTTAAATATATCCAAGTCAATTTCAAGTCTCAAATTATGATTAAAGTCATGCGTCGTTCTTGATTTTTTAACACTTTCTAATAATTCAATTTATGATTGGGGCTGATTACGAAAGCTGAAAGCTTCCTATAGAGGTTGAGTTGGGCTGAAGCCGGGTGAAACCTAAAGCCGAAGGTTCCTTCTCATCTCTAACTGCTGATTAAATCAAGATTGGTTGCACACTCATATTTGTAAAGCGTCAAACACAATATTTGGATGTTAAAACGATAGCAATTCAGTTCCACTTACTGAAATACGAGAATTCTTTAGCTTTTAGTTCTGTACAAATTTTAAGATAAGGTTGCAAGAGGTAAGTCCGTGCAAAATCGGGGAAATCACTCTTTAACATATAAATTAAATATAATTTAAGTATAACTTATTAATGTTTGGAAAATATAAATTTTACTTCACACATTGGAGGCTATTCTAAAACTTACTTGAGAAATAGCGACATCTCAGTTTAAATCTAGATAACGAAGGAATGAAATAATCTATTATCTTAATTGACCGTCGGTTAAAATGCAATTTCATAGAATCGATGCTAGTGAATTGTGTGAAGTAAAATTTATATTTTCCAAACATTAATAAGTTATACTTAAATTATATTTAATTTATATGTTAAAAATAATTACAATTTTGCACGGGACTACCTCTTGCAACACTTATACTTAAAAATTTGTACGAACTAAAAGCTAAAATTTCTCCGTATTTAGTAGGGTGGAACTAAATTGCTATCAGTTTTAACATCCAAATATTGTGTTTGACGCTTTTCTGAGTGTGCAACCAATCTTGATTTAATCAGTTAGACAAGGAAAGGGAACACTTCGGCTTAGGCTTAGCCCGGCTTAGCCCAACTGACCTCTATAAAAGTTAGGCTTTCGTAATCAGCCCCAATAATTAATTAAAATTATTAGAAAGTGTTAAAAAATCAAGAACGACGCATGATTTTAAATCATAATTTGAGACTTGAAATTGCAGACTTGGAATATATTTAAATGTTTGAATATGTCGAGGGGACAAAATGGGAATGGGTCTAAATTCTAAGAGTATATTTTAATTTTGTCATCTTATATTAATTACTTAACATTTATTTTATATATCATTTTGTATATTACAGATAAAATATGTTTAGTTAAATGATAGTATGAGTTCAAATATTATATGTACATGGACATTCCCGATGACCTGTCTATTTTTTTCCATTTTTATGAAAATTGTCAAAAGTAAACAAGATATATATACTTTGGTAATTTCTATAACTGAGCATAATTAGGATTTTGTCATTTTTCAAAATCGAATTGCTACAAAAAAATCAACTACGTAATCAAGGCTCCCGGGGAGCTATACGTTGTTTGCAAGCCGCGCGTCGGGCTCGATAATGCTACCTGTGAAGCCCGGAAGTTGCAATCATTCATGTCCATTGCAAACAACAACAATTATCGAAGGAGGACAGGCTGTGCTGCGCGTGTTCATTCGACGCGGCGTCAAAAAATTTCGCAAATCGAAATGGGGTACAAAGATGGCAAAAATAAGTTTTGTTTGCCGTTAGTTAATAGACGGCGAGGGCACGCGCTGATGGATAATTATATTTGTAGGATGACGTCGACGAGATTATTTTATGCGGACATCGTCAAAAAATATGACGTCAAAGGTGTAAATGGCAATATGAACACGTTGTACAAATAAAAAAAGCATATGCTTTCCTTTATCAGAAAAATTATTTCCTTATGAATAGGCAACATACATGTTATGCCCGTCATTCACTGGCTCATTTTTGACAAGTTTCTCTCGTTCACACCAAGTTCAGTAGCCGTCGTGTCAAATTTGCCGACCATACATGATGAAATACAGAGGATGTCGAATAAATTACACATTATACAATACAGAATATTTTGGTTTCAGAGTGTGTTTTTATCTATTCTTGTAATAGGCAGTCTGACTCAGCGAGTGATAACTTGCTGTGGCTCGGAACTAATTCGCTGATGATATATATCAGCTTATTACCTAAATTGTGTGTCACAGCAAGAATAATGCCAGTAGCGTATCAATGATCTCAAAGACAAAAATTGTTACTTTACCCTAAAAGACAGGTCATTTTTACATCCGGAAAAAAATCAAATAAATACCCTGTAGCGTTTTAATATTTTCTTTTATTTTTCGTTTTTGATATTATAAACCTTTCAATTTAAAACCGAATTTTTTCAGTAAAATTTTGTCCTTTATAATAATTAGGCATTCATACTAAAATGTGTACAAGAACCAACAGTTTTTCGTAATACCAACAAACAATATCTAATAATGTAAATAATTTCAGCTTGTACACAATTCCACCGCTTAACGCAGCTATTCCCAACTGTAAATAGTTTCTACTAAGGTTCGTACTCACACGTCTCGTTGCTCCAACAAAGGTGAATACACCTGTCGACTAGTTACTGCATTGCGATGATTTCAATTAAAGCCGAATCGAAAGCGAATCTCGTTAAAGACTCACTTGGATCTACTTAATTTTAAAATGTTATGTTTCAAAATATCATGAAAATTAATTAAACAATCAATTGCATCTACTTCGTTCAGTTACTGCTTGTAC
>JASANE010003228.1:0-22441 GCA_030248225.1 Trileptium ribeirensis | reverse complement strand
AGTATTGCCAGGTAAATTGGTCGTATTAATCTGTATAGATTAGCAGCGGTTTGAGTGCGGATATGTCATTGAGTTTGGGGCTATTATGGCGGATAAGAATGTTTTCAAAATTTCTGAGTAACGATTCGGAATGTTGATCAGGTGATCATTAATCCTGCGCAATCACTGAAAAATTATCAGGATTAGCTTTGTTGTTACAATTAGTGTAGTGTTGAAAAAAAAGCCTCAGGAATTAGCAATTTGGGCCTTCCCTAGTTGTCTTCTGGTTCTAGCCGAGATACCGAGATGCTCAGAGAACCTGAGGCGTTAAGTGTCGGCGTGAGCTGCCGACTTAGTCCGCTTCACAAGCGGAACAAGTGAATTTGTAAACGACAAAAGATCTAAAAACAACTGGTATTCGATCTTTGAATGAAAATGACTTGTTCGATTCTTTTACCGGTTTCGAAAACTATGCGTATATTCGCGTTTGGCTATGCATTTTTGAGCAAGATCAGAATGCTTTTACGAAGTTTGTTCGCGACAGTACCGACAAAAGGCAAACTTTAACGTAAAAGACAAACTTCATTTCGACTTCCGTGTTTGTGTCTTATGACGGGAGTCGATTTTGCGGTAGTGGCACATGATTACTTTTTTTAACCCATTTGTTCATGAAATTTTTTACCGAGCTGTTTACCAAATTCGATGAAAAGCTTTTGTTGTGAAAACAGTTGTTCAAAAAAATTTATCTTGTTATGGATGATGCTGGTCTTTTATCCTATCATAAATGCTCTATGCAAGAGGCATTGGAAGAGGCCTTTTTTGTATTTTCCATATATGAACGAATCAAATTTCATGATTAGTCCCGTAGGTCAAATTTCCGTTGATGTAATCAGTTTGCCATTATTTTTGAAATTAATGTGTCAAGAAATGGAAGTGACCCGTTCTTTTCAAGTTCCAGCGTAAATTTGATGGAACTGCGTTTGGTGTTAAGATACTGTAGAAACATCGCGGCTTGTTGATTATTATCGAAAATCGTGAAAGTATCATCAACATAGCGGCGGTAATATTTAGGCCTAAAAGCTACTGAGGACCTAGTTTAGCCATTTTGATTCAGACTTGTTCATAAAGATATTTGCTAGCGTTGGTCCCAGAGGGGATCCCATGGCCACCCCTTCGACCTGTTGATAGATCGTATTATTGAACAGAAAGCTAATATCTTTGACACAAAGTTTGATAGCTGTAATAAGTTCATTAGTAGGTAGAACGCTAACAGAACTAATTTCCAACATTTTAAGGATATTAACCTATTATATACTTAAAAATGCGGTAGCATACATAGATTGGTATATCCTCTCAACTTATATACGTTGGATGTCGGTTAAAGTGGACCACGAAAGCCGCAACAAACACCAATTAAAGCTACAACGCCTACAAACTAGGTTAGCACATAACAATCCTAATAGCAACGTAAACTCTGTCTTTAATCTATCATCGTTACAGCTTTCAGAAACGGAATCATTAACCCTAGCGAAAGAGCTGGAGTTTGTACCGTATAAAAATAAGATTGACAAACTTCGCTCATATACCAATGTAGTCATTATGGATAAAGCCGAATATATGGCCAAAATGCTAACCATTCTGAACGACGAAACGCATTTTCGACCGGCAGTTTCCACCGATTTACATAAAGTGATTTTGAAGTCCGAAACACAAGTCAGCACATTACTAAGCCGTTTCAAAAAGCGCAAGATACATTTCTGCAATTAGCCGAATTTGATCAAGATGCTTCCCTCGGGCTCTAGGATTCCAATCCTATACGGTCTACCTAAGGTCCACAAACCTAATACTCCACTCAGGCCAATTTTGTCATGCATCGGCTCAACAGTGCATAATTTAGCACAGTTTCTAGTTCCAATTCTCGAGCCGTTAACAAAAAATCAATTTACTATTTCGAACCCTTTCCATTTCGTACAAAATATCCAAAACTTGGATGTCACACAGTGCATTTTGGCAAGTTTTGATGTCACGGCACTTTTCACCAACGTTCCGATTGACGAAACCCTGCAATATATGCGCCAGGCAGTTGACAACAAAGAAATTAATTGCGTTCTACCTACTAATGAACTTATTACAGCTATCAAACTTTGCGTCAAAGATATTAGCTTTCTGTTCAATAATACGATCTATCAACAGGTCGAAGGGGTGGCCATTGGATCCCCTCTGGGAACAACGCTAGCAAATATCTTTATGAACAAGTCTGAATCAAAATGGCTAAACGAGGGTCCCATAGCTTTTAGGCCTAAATATTACCGCCGCTATGTTGATGATACTTTCACGATTTTCGATAATAATCAACAAGCCGCGATGTTTCTACAGTATCTTAACACCAAACGCAGTTCCATCAAATTTACGCTGGAACTTGAAAAGAACGGGTCACTTCCATTTCTTGACACATTAATTTCAAAAAATAATGGCAAACTGATTACATCGACGGAAATCAACCTTTACGGGACTAATCATGAAATTTGATTCGTTCATATATGGAAAATACAAAAAAGGCCTCTTACAATGCCTCTTGCATAGAGCATTTATGATAGGATCGAGTTACAGCATCATCCGTAACGAGATCAATTTTTTGAAACAACTGTTTCACAGCAACGGCTTTCCATCGAATTTGGTAAACAGCTCGGTAAAAAATTTCATGAACAAATGGGTTAAAAAAGTAATCATGTGCCACTACCGCAAAATCAACTACAGGTCTCAAATACAAACACGGAAGTCGAAATGAAGTTTATTACGTTAAAGTTGCCCTTTGTCGGTACATTCACAAACAAACTTCGTAAAAGCATTCTGATCTTGCTCAAAAATGCATACCCAAACGCGAATATACGCATAGTTTTCGAAACCGGTAAAAGAATCAAACAGTCGTTTTCATTCAAAGATCGAATACCAGTTGTTTTTAGATCTTTTGTCGTTTACAAATTCACTTGTTCCGCTTGTGAAGCGGACTACATCGGCAGCTCACGCCCACATTTAACGAATAGGATGTCCGAACACCTTGATATCTCGACGAGAACCGGAAAACCGCTAGTAAATGCTCAAATTGTTAATTCTGTAGTTTTTCAACACTACACTAGTTGTAACAACAAAGCGAATCCTGACAATTTCTCAGTGATTGCACACGTCAATGGTAGTGACCGACACTCCGAATCTTTACTCAGAAATTTTGAAAACATTCTTATTCGCCATACCAGCGCCAAGCTTAATGATATAACTGCACTCAAACCGCTGCTAGTGTATACAGATTAATATACCCAATCAGTTTGACAATACTTCGACAATATATTAATTTGTTTCTGATTATGTAATATATATATATTGTCACATGTGACCAAGGTCTGTCAAGTCATAGAGGTAGAAGGTTCGTACTCGGCCAAGTGGTACTATGTCGAAATTATCCTCAATTTTACTAAAATCCATAATTTTCAACAGCCTTTCTCTGTTTTTGCTAAAATGTACCCAAATTTATTGCCAACTTGGGGAAATTTTTCCCAAATTATTGTCAATTTTCCCAAAATTGTCCGGCACAGACGAAGGAGGAGTGAGTACATACGACTTTGGCTGTCTGCCTGTTAGCGGTGAAAGGGAACCTCTTTGCCCGTACGGACACCTATGATAGATGATTAAAAATTGTTTTCGATATATCAGCTTCAGCTAAACAACTAAAAGTAAAGCTAGGCGATAAAGTACGAGGTAACTATAGGGTTTTACAGATCTCACTGCGAAGTTCATGAACGGCTTTAAAATATTGTTTTATCAAAAGACCTTTTTGCCATCATACGGAACCGCGACAACGGTTTCCGAAGGCCATATCTGCAATACAACAACGTATGCAGAGGTGTCCCGAAGCGACCCAATGGAACAGATAGCCAACAGCTTATGACCCGAGCGCACCCAACAGATCAGTGTTATAATAGGCAACGATATTCCTACCCCCAAAATGCAGCAGTGCTGACAGTGTCCGATCCCACCGTGTACAGCAGATTAGTAAGTAGCTTTTACTTTTTTGGCATTTAGACTTGAAACCCGAAAGGAGGGCGTAAGCAGGGACAGAATTGACACAATCAACCCGATCACATCATGACTAAAATTAATCTACATGACTTGGTGTAATAGAAGTTCAAGGTTAGACCGGGTTAAATCCATGACACTATGTCAAAATTTCAAAATATAGATGTTAGAAGATATATATAAACATAATTATATTTACGTTCAAGTTATAATGTCCCCGCTGTTTGGAACTTTTGTCCCCTTGTAGTCGCGACCCTACCGTATAGATAGTCAGGGTAAGACCCATACTGTAAATCAATTGCCAAAGGTGTACCACACACCCCTAGCTACTACATTTTTCTTGACAGTGTCGTACACGCCCTTAGCTACCAATCTGGCCCTAATTAACGATAACGAACACCGTCTGTAGTAGCTAATGCGGTTTATTACGATATTTGTATCTAGCCCATATGAACATTGCTCAAATAATTTCGAACACTGTGAATAAAACTGCCCGAAGACATGGTATGCCTGACATTGATGAGAAATTATAATACGCGTAACTAGCTATCTTTGAAAAAATTTATTAAACACATGGGGGTCTAAGACACCCTGTTCTGAACAGTGTGCTTGACGCTGTGTGGTATAAAAAGGTTCCAAACGTTGGGGTCATTATAACATGAACACCGCATTAAATATACGCAATTCTAGAAAAAACTAGTGTAGTTCTAGTGTATACTGGTTGTATCTTAATTATTATAACTCAGCATACATAAGTTATGGAGAAAAAACTTGTAACGGACAAAACCCATATTTATTTATAAATTAGCTACATGTAATCGGATAGTTATTCTTCACTGGTTGACAATAGGTGGATGTTAGAATAAAACTGTTTACGGTCTCAAGGCAGTATATACAGAATAATAAAGTATATATAATTAATGTGAATAAAGAAAACTTATAAACATTTGAAATATATTATAGCAAAAGACGTCCGTGCCCCCCCCCCCCCCCGTTTTGGCGACGCCCCTGTTACTAGTTCGCCTTAATATATTTGTAATAGTACTAAAATTTTTCGCGAACCTCGAGGAAGCCACCAGATTGATTGACTAAATGAGATTACTACAAAGACATATTTTGTTTTACTCTTTGACGCTATGTTCTTGTGTTGGTATATTACGAGTTCATTAGATATTTTACACTGAGCTAAGGTAAATCTAAAATTACGAAAAAATTATGAAATTCACATATATCTATAAAACATGGAATATAAATATAAACGTATATAAAAGAAAAGGTACAGATTATATATACATAGTATGAACTGCAATAAAAATGATCTATCTTTACACATAAAATTTATACGTGAATATATTATATACTATTTTCATTGTAGTACTGAAAGTCTATAATTAGCTCAATAAACCGCTCTCGGATTACAATAACAATACAGGCATTGAATAGATGCTATTGAAAGTGTTAGACGTTATTACATTAAACGCATAATCAAATTTCACACTTTGGTACTAATCTAACAACAATAATTAATAATAGAATTATATTATATTACAGAGTTTTATATAGCATATATATATAATATAAAATTTTACTTGCCTCTATATCTTAAGAATGAAGTAGCAAAAGAGGAATATTAAATGAAATTGAATCCCATCAAATATATCCAATATGAAATTTATAATATAATGTATATATATATATATATATTAATTATTATAAACTATACGTACAATTATTTTGAGTTTATAATTTTACCAGGCGTCATTTTAGAGCATGCTTACATAACCAGTTCGAGAGCTATTATATAAAATATATATTTATTGTAGGAGTTTAAATTTTCACGGATTGATTGCAATGAGTTCACGAGATTGGGCAGGGAAGGAAAACTAATATATACAGAGTTACAGGGTCAATTGTAACACAAAATGGCAAGCACGAATTAATGTATTTTACATTCTAACACTCTCACGTTTATTAAACATAAAAAATAGCTAGTAACGAATTTTTCATGCATAAACATTCAGCGATTTTGCGTTTTTCATATTTACAAAGTGTAAAAACTCGTTGATCTTATAGTCTTACTATCGTAACTACAGACATTAAGCTCATTATACAGCCATACATGGCTTGACTATGCGAAACAGAATTTCAATTCGTAAACATTCGTGTTAAGAATTAGAGGTAGGAAAGACCATGTTTTCAAACGGTGGCTCAGCTCAGCTCAATTCCAAGACTTCCTGAGCCATGTTCGGATCGGCCCGGCTAAGCACTTCTAGTGAATAGCCAGGCGCGGACCCATGCTTAAGGCGTGTTCGTACGCCCAAAGTTTTGGCTTTAATTTTAGTCAATTTCAAAGCATCTATTTTGTATTTTTGGTAACTTTCAACGTGTGAACACTGTTCAGGCTTTTCAAGGATATTCTGTAGCCAATCATTCATGAGATGTATGACCTGAAAAAATATAAGCTCAAATTTCAATCGCAAATTTTGAAATATTGCAATTTTTCCTTTAGAAATTACCGTCAAATTTTGAGCTCAAAATGTGAGCAAAAAAATCTGAGAATGTTAACACGCCTTATGGCTTCCAATAGTAAAAGTTCGTGGTTCAAGAGTGAACCCACAAAAGCAGTGATTTCCGCAATCGCGCATCAAGAATTATCGATGTAACGTATCGTTTCAACTTTAAGTTCGAAATCTAAAAGTTTAAATTAATCGCGATGCAGAAGCAGAAACGTTCGAAGATTTTAAGTTTTTTTGTATTTCCTCTAGTGTTCCAAATAATTAATTATTTCATCGTTCTAGTTGTTAAGACCTAATGTTAAAACTAAAAATCAGTACTATTTTGAACGAAGAACCTAATTTTAATGCAAAATCAATGCTCTAAAATTGTAATTAAAATTCATAAACAAAGCTTTTCAAATCATTCTGAAAATGTATTAACCCTTAAAACTTCGCAAATATTAAAAAATGCTATAAAGCGTATATGAAGGTTTCGCTTAAAAGATATAACTATGTTATCCATAAAACGGCCCAAACAAACATTAGGAGCGTTACCTTATGACTTAAGGAACAGGAATAGCTTAATGCATCAACCCTTCTGACATAGGTTTAGTATATGATTTACATAAGGACCATAGCTTAGGCTAAGGCTTAGGCGTAGTATATGGAGAACGGCATACCATGAATTACCCTTGCGCCAGTCAGGTTGCATTGAGTCATAAGACACAAAACAGAAACATCAGAAGCATCGTATTCGGAAGCATAATATTCCCTCAATAAACTTAAATTTCGTTTTAAGTAATACTTAGCAAGTGTTAGAAAGCTTATGATACCTTGTATGCCTTGTATCTCCTACTCTCCTGCTCTATAACACATGTTGTATTCATTATTAGTAGTTATTATGAAGCAAATAAATTGCCAAGACGTCTCATTATGAGTCTAACTTAGGCTTACGCTGCATACTGCAACTAAAACTATTTCTACGGGTCGTGGCAAGCTTTAAATTATTCGAATACCAAAGTAGGAAGCTAGGTATGTAGCGAAGCAAAAGACTTATAGGAAAACGTCGCCTCATTCCGAATACCATTATTAATTGCCACTCTGGTTGGTTACCATGGAATTTTGTTTCATAATTATTATTATTATAATATACCTTTTACTCGAGCATTGATACTAACGTAAGAGCAACACATATATAGTTTTTAAAGCTTTAACATGGAAAAATATATACGTTAGGGACAAGTGAGTAAGCCTGCAGTGTATATTTACGTATATTGTGAGTGTACTTGTGCAGGTCCGGCACCATATATATGTTTGTGGTTTTTTTTGGGGGGGGGCTCTTCAATAATTAATCAAAATATAACAAAAAACAACATTTCGGTCTAGACTCGTGGGACCTATATTTGGCCTGCCTGAGTCTGGGATTACCCCCTCCCCCACCGACCCAACCCAGCCGCAGGTCTCATTAGCAAGCGAACCAAGGATATACTAGATATATTCTTGACCAAAACTACAAGAGTAGGTAGTGTTAGAAACCGGCTGGACAATGCCACGGCATGCAAAGGAAAATCCGGGCCCGGTGTCCAACACAAAATATGTAATAGCAAAAATGACTTTCCATTGATACATCTCCGATTCTTCCTGACTCATGATGCTAAAATTGATTATGGTAAACGATCGTTTTAAAATAGTCCGCTTACTTGCCAAGTGCCCCAGCATAGTATTATCGACACCGATTCTTCCTGACTCATGATGCTAAAATTGATTATGGTAAACGATCGTTTTAAAATAGTCCGCTTACTTGCCAAGTGCCCCAGCATAGTATTATCGACACCGATTCTTCCTGACTCATGATGCTAAAATTGATTATGGTAAACGATCGTTTTAAAATAGTCCGCTTACTTGCCAAGTGCCCCAGCATAGTATTATCGACACCGATTCTTCCTGACTCATGATGCTAAAATTGATTATGGTAAACGATCGTTTTAAAATAGTCCGCTTACTTGCCAAGCGCCCCAGCATAGTATTATCGACACCGATTCTTCCTGACTCATGATGCTAAAATTGATTATGGTAAACGATCGTTTTAAAATAGTCCGCTTACTTGGCAAGTGCCCCAGCATAGTATTATCGACACCGATTCTTCCTGACTCATGATGCTAAAATTGATTATGGTAAACGATCGTTTTAAAATAGTCCGCTTACTTGCCAAGTGCCCCAGCATAGTATTATCGACACCGATTCTTCCTGACTCATGATGCTAAAATTGATTATGGTAAACGATCGTTTTAAAATAGTCCGCTTACTTGCCAAGTGCCCCAGCATAGTATTATCGACACCGATTCTTCCTGACTCATGATGCTAAAATTGATTATGGTAAACGATCGTTTTAAAATAGTCCGCTTACTTGCCAAGTGCCCCAGCATAGTATTATCGACACCGATTCTTCCTGACTCATGATGCTAAAATTGATTATGGTAAACGATGGTTTTAAAATAGTCCGCTTACTTGCCAAGTGCCCCAGCATAGTATTATCGACACCGATTCTTCCTGACTCATGATGCTAAAATTGATTATGGTAAACGATCGTTTTAAAATAGTCTGTTTACTTGCCAAGTGCCCCAGCATAGTATTATCGACAACAATCACGTTTTTTTTATTATTTATGCACTGCCTATATCCATAATGAACATTTGAAATCCAGACCAAAATAAAGATATTGTCCTACAAAGCAGTGATTACTTATGGCTTGTGGTAAAAAATGAGCCGAGACGAAATAAACCTTTCACTTGTGTCATGTAGTAACAAAAATAAGTTTTTTCTCTGCATTTTGTATCCTTTTTTATTAAACATTTCAAAATTTGTACTATTTTTTGTTAAACTTGAACTCAAATAATAAGGTATAGTCATGATTGATTAATGAGGTGCTCATAGTATGAATACAGAATTTGGTGTTAGAAGTTCCTACGCAAATACCGGCAGTCTCATCCATGCTCTATGTCTGGACGGAAGTTATTTGTCATCGACCAACAAGACAAGGTCTCTTACATGAGCGATCGGCTGATATACGCACAGATTTAACTAATATATAGGAACATACATGTATATATATATATTTATTACGTACCTATACATATGTACATGTACTTGTTAACCGGGTCTTGTATGTATGTAGCATGTCGTATATAATATAGTCATGAATATACAGCCACGTCTAGTAAGGAAGCAAGATAATTATACAGGTCATGCATATATCTATATAATAAATATGAATTGAATATAATAAATCTCATTTACCTTCAGTAAATTGCATGATTCACCTTCCTCAGCGGAATAGCGGTCGAGATGAGGGATAGAGATTTTGATGTCACCAAGAGGAAGTGTCCGATCAGCAGACACTTCAAATCAAATCAAATTTTATTCAGTTGCTATGGTACATACGAGACTTTACATTTACTGCAATGTTCTGCCTCTGAAACGCGTTGATACGACTCCAGAATGAGAAATCATTAAGCGTCGACCGCACAGTATACTTACTAGCGTTCGCAGAACATTGCCACACATGTTTATAAGGTACAAAATTCACATAACGAAATGAATAACGTAATGGCAGAAAGGGAGGTATGACCTCGCCTCTTACATCTGAAAATATATCTCTATAATATAATATAATAAATTTGGCAAAGTTATTCCGTCTTTTTGTGGACAAGCGATCTCAGTGGGGTCCGTCCGGTGGGTTAAGCGGATAACAACCAGAATGGGACGCCGCCCTAAGACATTGTGCTGCCAAATCCTTTTGAGACAATAAATGAAAAATATATAAATTGTGCCATTATTTTGCATGATTTCGGTCAATGATACAGAATTGTAACAATGAGTTTGCGCAACTGCCTAAGACCTGAGAAAGGGTCTGATCTTCATGCTTCGGGACTCTTCTCAGGCCTTCTTGAATCAGCTCGATTCGACGATTTCGTTAAAGATCAGGCCCTGTTCAACTTTTAAGCCGTATAATAATAGAAGTTCGCGATTACTTAATGTTGCATCGAATGTAATTATAATGCACAAACTAACACATACTATACAATATTCTTGCTTGTAACACAGCTTATATATATAAAGCCGTGCATCAAAATTACTTAAAGCACGGTAAGCCAAATTAGCTGTATTACAAGTCAGTTGTAGCACAGCCGGGCGTGAGTCATGTGATTTGTTCACACGGTTGTGTTGTTCAACTCGTTCAAACTCGCGCTGACGCACTTGCATGAGCTCGTTGCACCCGTGCGTACAAATCTGTTAACGCACGATGACTGTGCTACAACTGTTACTTGTACAGCTTTTAAGAACTATGCTGAAATAGGCACTGTTGTTCTTGCTATTAGATTACTATTGGATGTATTATATATATTTTCGTTTTTATAATTGTTGTTTTAAAAAAGATCATCTGAGAATCAACCCCAGCTATTACAGATACACTAAGCTCGATTCAGCTTGAGGCAATTACCCGTCGAATTCGATCTACAGCAAACGCCATTGGTAAACATGTTATAAAGACTAAATACAATGTATTTTTTGTTGCCCTGCCATGATAACACCAATTATTTCCCTGTTTTCGAAAACTTCACATTCAGCCCTTGCACAAACTAAAGACCACAGGTTACTATACACATAAATTGGTATTTTGAGAAAGATTTTTGTGGAAGAAAATCTATACTTATACCAAGTTATAGAACGCTTGTCTACAGTCTTGTGGAACTCTGCCAATACGTCGTCATCTCAATTCCAAAAAAATACAGCGCAAAACTAAAGTTTTGGTCTATTTTCTTACTGTTCGAGTTTTTAATACATGGAACCATCGCTAGACTGTAATGAATCAACCAGTTTCTAGATGCCATAAATAGTACAGATAATAGCAAGAAACTACTTGATACCGTTCATTTAACCAGATTTTTGATATTGGATCGAAACCTGTAATCACAATATAAAAGGATTTACTCCTTTTCGGTATTTAAATCGTTCATTCACTGGTCAGTTGATATTGTCATTAATACGCGTGTACAACTATGGCGGAGGTAGCGCTAGTCTTGACTCTCTGATTTTAGCAGCCCGCGACCATGTTCATATAAATATATGATCATCGGTTTTGCAAACCTGCTACCACACTTCCGTTGTATATTCCTACTATACATCAGTAGCTGATTCCATACTTTTTCTGGTAGCGGTGATTTATAATTTTGTTTTGACCACCGTACCGCAAAACCTCCAGCGCCTACCTTTTAACTCGTAGGTACGCCAATGTATGTGCATTCTAAATTTCGCTATATTTTATGTACAAGACTGCCAGAGGACGTAGACTATTCCTTAGCGGTTGAGACCGCAACGATTAACTTAACTCCGGATGTAAAGCTCTTCGACCAGCAGCGTGCAATGGCTAAATGTGGTTTTAATTTAGCTATATTTTTAATTATACTTGAAACAAGACTGCCAGAGGACGCAGGCTATTCCATTTCCTCAGGTTAAGATCGCAATGATGAACTTAACTCCGGATGTAAAACCCTTCGACCAGCAACGTGCAATGGCTAAATGTGGTCTTAATTTAGCTATATTTTAATTATACTTGAACAAGACTGCCAGAGGACGCAGGCTATTCCATTTCCTTAGGTTGAGATCGCAATGATGAACTTAACTCCGGATGTAAAACCCTTCGACCAGCAACGTGCAATGGCTAAATGTGGCCTCAATTTAGCTATATTTTAATTATACTTGAACAAGACTGCCAGAGTACGCGGGCTATTCCATTTCCTTAGGTTGAGATCGCAATGATGAACTTAACTCCTGATGTAAAGCAACCTCCCAGAATCAAAGCGCCGACCACACCTGACAGGTGCTCCAATCCACACCCCGCGCACCGACGAAGGCCAACCACACGCCGACCGGCTTATTTTTACCCCCTCTCTCCCGGCTACTCTCTTGGGACATCGAACCTCTAACATGTATGGTATAAGAAGTTTTACAATATAACTATCCGTAACGACTTTGCGTTTCATAATATTTATCGATAAATCTTGTGATTATTATTGCTAAATTTACGGTTTAAAACTACCAGCGAATTCTAACTAACTACTAACTAAATTTAGAAGCATATGAAACAAAAATGTAAATTTTCACGCAAATTTATTTAAGAAATTTCATTGTAGTACAGTCACAGTTTCCGTCAAACTATAAGTCAGACGTCATCTGTCATAATTTTGATTAAGATCTCAACGGCTGTTTATGTCGGCATAAACAATAATAATAAATTTATAATTTGCACTGTTTAATACTTGAGGGAGCAACTAAGTACATAATATTTTGGTTCTTTAATAACCGGGCATAGCATATATAAATTATATCCGTAAAACGAAACAAAGTGTATTCAAATTCAAATTTTTTATTCACTTCCTATGGTACATACGAGACTTTACATTTACTGCAATGTTTTGCTTGCTTGCTGTATGAAGAACTTAGCAACAGAACTAAATATAGAATAAACATTGCATATATTATTTCAAATAAAGGCTGCATAAATGTATATTACATGGGGTTTTTTTGCAAGCAGAGGATTCGTAAAACGGTATCGTGGGTGGCTAACCTAGCTTTTTTAATTAGAACACGTCAATTTTAAGGCATTTGGATAACTAGAGGGCATAGCAGTAGAGGCCATGCCAAAAAGCTGGTTAAAATGAAATTTAAGACACATTAAAACACTCACTTGCCATAAGAGTTATTAATGCGTGGAATTCGCTCCCAGAATCTGTAGGTAACAAACATCTTGTGAACGCTCCAACAGCTAAACAATTCAAAGACTTACTTAAACAGGTTGACCTAACTCGCTTTTTACATTATGATAGACACATATAGTCAGTTGCAAGAGGCCAACCCTAACTGATTAGTCTTTATTGGTTGACAATAATGGTATTTATTTGTTGTAACAAGAAAAACAATATTAAATTTCAATTTATAAAATATATCAGTCATCAACCAATAAAATTTTGTTTGTTCGTATGTTTGAACTGATGTATATGTAGTAGGCTTGCGTATGTACCAGCGGGGCGATTCCTAAACGGGGATGAGCATAATTTTTCTTTAGTTCTTATCCCCGGATCTTGATTTCTGGGGGTGCAACCCTAATTCCGTCGGAATCGCTGCCCATGGCATCTACACATTTCCCCTGCTTTAAAACATTTTGTTGAGTCAGATTTACACGATCTTATTCTTAGTGTCATTCTGCACTGAAAATAAACACCTTTATACAGCTACGAGTTGTGTTCTTAATAAATTTTTTTCATCTCACAGTAATATTATTGAATATTCTTGGTTGCTACATATTCACACTTCAAATTTATTATTGACTATTTCATTGTGCCATGTGAATCTATGTGCACGTAATCTTGATGTTCAATAAATTTTTGACTTTAATAAAACCGGGTTCTTATCACCTTCGATATAAACGGATAACGTTAAATTGTAATCTTTAAATGAGTTCTGAAAGGATACACAATACAAGGTTCTTATCACCTTCGATATAAACGGATAACGTTAAATTGTAATCTTTAAATGAGTTCTGAAAGGATACACAATACAATAAACATCACTTCCTGCTGCAACCACGCAGTGCCATGGTATATATACGTGTATCGGAACAATTAACTGCAGTAAAATAAAATTTTATTAACGGAAGTTGAATACGCCATGTTTGCCGTTGGCTTTGGCTAAAAACATATTTAGTTAGATGGTGTCGGAAACACTATCGACATAGGCGTAACTGCGAACTAAAAAGTAAACTAGACCTGAAACCAATTATAAAATCACTACGAGCTAAAACTGGGCGCGTCAGCTTGAGATGTATAAAATTTAAAAGAAATCGTGATTAACCAAAACTGGTGGTGGCAATATTTAGCCGGTCCCTCACAAGGCAAAAACGGGGGGCGGGAGGGGGTGAGCTTCCGAATTCCCTTTACTCCTGAGGTGGTTACACCCCATACCAATGACAACTTTAGTTGTATATAATTGTAGGCGAGATTGAAATCATTTGAAACTGTACATAATTTAGATGAAAGGGACAAAAATTCCAAATGGCACGGACATTATGCGGCGTTTACGTTATAAAGGACCCCCCATGTGAAAGTTTTGTATCCCAATGATCTAGACCACACCATCCAGTAGTGTACGGTATTCACCTACACTATATAATGCAATAAGGGGTCCGTTATAACGTAAACGCTGCATTATATACAAATAACATGAATAATATCTATAGTTTGTTTTGCCTTTGACTGATTCTTTGCTAGACAAGGAGTAGGAGCTTTCAGTATAATCTAATAACTATTTAAATACATTTTCACATATGATTTCAGAAAGTCAGAAAAAAATTCTTCCAGTAGCTAGGAGCAACACTCCCTGTGCTAAATTTAGAATTTGACTCAATTCTGGGTAATAAAATATATTATTTAACAAAAACTGAAAGTACAACATCGAATTTAAGCAATGAGCAGACATAAAAATTATCAATAAGCATATATATATATAATAAATGACATGTGAATAACGCAATATTTAACCTTGAAAACACTGAAATAGTATATATATATATATATATAATTTGCCATCGTATTATGGATAGTAATAACTGCTATGATATTAAAAATTATTATTAATAGCTGAATAAATTTCTGTATAGAGTGGCAGAAAGGTCATAATGTCGCCACGTCATGTCCGCATAAGCGAACCTTTCACATATAATACACATTATTTGGGACACCAATCCTAATAAACCCGCACAATTCCATGATATTGCCTCGTTTTCAAGTATGAAACAACCAGATATTGAAAGCTATCAAAAATACTGTCCGTGATGTTACCATTTGGATATTGACCAAAATTACTATAACGATAGGTGAAAATGGATTTTTGTTTCCTTCAACTGTGAAAGCTTAAGAATTAATAGTATCCCGCTAAGTGATGGGGTGAATGTCTTATTTGTTACTATGCTGAGAACCGTTTCACATCCAAAAATATATTCTGCTAATTTAGAACCGGTATTTTAAAACAAAACAAGTTCGAGACTATTTTAAGAAACACCCTGAATAAAAACAAAGAACCGCAAGCTGACAAACCACACCACTAAGAATCCACAATTAATACCGCCGTCACAGAATTTATCACACACATATGCACACCCGTTACGCCGTTCGTCTAACCGACCAGTCTAATGTTTAAATTTAATATTAAAATTTAGAAAGTTTTCAGTATTTTGTTTATTTTTGAGATAAAAATCATATATTATACAGCTTTTTTCAAAAATGGCGAAAGCCTTTGGTTGTCGTTGCAAGCAGTTTTGTTCTTTAAACAAAAAACGTGTTAAAAGTATTTCATTTAATTTCAAATTTAGGGATTTTAACAGTGAAAAACACCCGCCGTATATATAAATCAAAACAAGACTTTACAACGAAAAACTGAGCGTTCGAATATTGTAACACGACACAGAGCAAAACCAAACGAATAATAGTCATTTATTTAGACTAAAAGCACAAGAGTTTTCAAAGCAATATAAAAAAAATTAAGATTTTAGGTCAATTCTAAAATACGTCAGAAGCCTTGGCCAGACGTAAGAGAAGTTTGTTAGTTTTATTCACCGGCCGTATATTTATTCAACCAGACGTATATTCACCGGCCCGTCACCGACCAATAGTCCATACTAAAATATAGATGGATATTGTAACAGTGTTTTTATAGAGAATTTTTGACACGCCCAAGTGATTTCGCTGAAAGAAAGAGCACTCTGCAATGATCAGTAGAATATGGTATGCAAATACATGATACAACATTTACAACAACAATAACTGTATTAAGAAACTATATAGGCAGCCGTGAGATCAGCGTCACGGGTTTTTGAAAAATATTTTTAGAAATATATCTAAGTAAATCTTTCAAACATTATGTGAAACATATATTACTAATATATGTACCTATATGCTGAGATTTTGTGTAATAGCCTATACTGTATTACTGTAACCTTTTCATTCCTAACATTTGAATTACGAAGCGTTAACTCAAAAGGTTTTAGCAATATTACGCTATTGTTAAGCATAACTATACTAAATATCTTGCAGTCAGTAAGCTTTGCTAGATATTAAGTAGAAATTATAGCTATGATAATTAATCAGCATATTCATGCTAAATGCACGAAATTGTGCACCAAATTTCCGAGATTTAAGCAACTTTTGTATTGAATCCTGAAAACAAGGATAACTGGTAACAGTACTTTGCAGCAAAGATATAGTCCCCTACTTGTGCCTTTTGCTACTTTTGGCTATCTTCAAGCTAATCATGCGACGCTGGCGGTCCAAACGATTTTCTCCATTCGTTTCTGAGTTACATGTTGTCGAGGTTAACATGTGGTAATTTTTATGATCAGCGCAGCTTCAGAATAAATTCAGTTAATGTTTCTTCTGCATACTTTTGGGTTTTGAAATAATATTAGTTAAACTTGAGTTTTCACGAAATTTGGTATTTCATCGAACGAGAGCTTCTGTATATTATAACGATACAAATATTTCGAGAGGATTGCGCGTTCAGACGATTAGACATAACAAAAACTCCCCCAAAATATTAGATGCTTAAACATTCAGCGCGTATCTGGTTGTATTTGTGATGTAACTGCGCACCAATGCACTTATAAAAAAATTACATACGTAAAATACATAAGATGTTATATGAAACTAGTTACAAAACTATATGCAACAAAATGTATGTTAAATACAATGCATTACAAATAAAAGAACAGTTTTTGCATTTGAGACTGTTTAAATAACGGGCTTAATATAGGTGTGCCTTTACGTGTCCTATCCTCTGGGGGTTGCGGGAAGAGTAAATTTGAGCCTTGATATTGCCTCTTACAACTATCTTGAATATAACATGCAAAAACTAAAAAAAACTGTAGTTAAACTCTTCCATTTTGATAAGTCCAAAAGTTGATAAGTATGTCAGGGGCCTTCAATGTTACATGAGGTGCTTGGGTTCGAATATTGTAAGAGCAGCCTCTGTTTTTATTTGACCCGCACTACAAAAGAGCCAGAAATAAAACAAATTCCAGTGTTCGATAATGACCAATAAATATTGTTTTAAGGCATTCTTACATCACACCAAAGCTAATAAATTCCAAATTATTACATAACAAAGTTTCTATCTCTTACGCTATCTGTAAATATTTAGGGCTTTTTGATGTGTGATGAGTAGCCGCACATTAGAATACCCTTAACACGCTTAAGCTAGGCTTTTCAGACAACGTTACAAATATTTGGGTGCTAAAATATAAAAAGAAGAACATCTAACGCACTTTATTGTTGATATATGAACGGCTGTTGTTACGTCAATGTGTAATATTTCTGTTCGGCTTGTGTCTTTACGAGGAAACAATCAGACGCATATAATAAATTTTAGTCGATATTGACTGTGATAAGAGACAAATTTTGAAGATATTTGCATATATACGCAATAAAACCAAAAATATTGTCTCAAAATGTGTTTAGTGTTTTCGTTAATCAAATATATTAATTTGGAATTGTTAAAAGAAAAGCCGAATATTTAACACAAAATATTAATATTTCAGCTTATATGTGGCATATTAACTTGCATATGAGTGTTCAAGTGGAGATTACACTCAAACTCGAGTGTTATGACTTTTAGCAGTGAACATTTGTATATAGTGATATTTGTCGATATCCTAAAATAATAGCTTGGTTTTAACATAAAAATCTTAAAGCAAATAAATTGTTAATATATGTGTAGAAGCTAACGTTCTTTACGAGCGCTGTACGCTGTTGGAAGGTGGCGGGGACGACTCAAAAGCGGGTGGCATAAAAAGAAATTTGCTTGAGCCATAACGAAAAACCCTATTCTTGCGTACTTTTGCGTTAAACCGGGAGGGTTACGGCGTGCCACCCCCTATTACTGCGACCCCAGCGAGTAATGTTTTTAGAGATAAATTAGGAATAGTTTGGTTTAGGATTTAAGAAAACTTCTCAACTTTTTAGCCGCTTGTAACGGGTACGGTTACCGCCTCGACTTGATTTTTCTCAAGTAATCAATTAGATAAGCTTGAGGAGTAGACGGAGATTTCTCGAATCCGAATGTTGTAGGGACGTTTATTAGCAAAATATGACTGTGTTGCACAATTGAGTTGTGCACGACACTTGTGACAAACAAACATGAAAACATGTACTGATAGCCAAGTAGTCAGCGTTGCTTGGGTGCTTAAATCATCACAGTGAGCTCGAAAATTAGGCAAAGACTTGCCAATTACCAGATTGTAAGTTATAAGTGATTTACACGAAAATTTCGCAAAGCTAAAGGTAATTAAACAGTGAGATAATACAGTAAATGGCACAAGTATATTCGATTGGAAAATTTATGAACAAATCATTCAAATGTAATTCAATATCGGTTTGAGATGTTGAGTTGTAGCGCCAAAGACAGGTATAAGTAACGCTAGTATTAATGCTTACTAAAGCGAACTTAGGGCATACACACAACCACCATAACTCTGTTCTGTAGGTCCGTTCCAGAGTACATTTAGGCAAAAACCTATACAGGTTGTACAGAATTGTCTAGGATTCATCAAACAATATAGCACCTAATTAAGCTGTTTGGAAATCAGAAATCGTTACCACTACTGTTATTCACTCGACGGCAAAGAATATTACTATACAAAACATTATTTTGTAGCACCAGAAATATAATATTGCATCATTTATATTTTATAAAAATGAGTGACGAATAAAATTAGTTATATAGTCGGAAAAGTTTCATAATTATTAAATAAAGTTATATATATATATACAGAGAGACAATTTTTTGTACATATGAGTTACATTAATATATCATATAGAGAAGATAATATAAAGTATATATGTATAATAATTGATTTTATATATTTTCGGTGTTCTTTTGATTTTTTCAAATGCTATATACATCTCCGAACATTAAAAATTGTATAATTGTGTCGGTTCTTATAAATTATTCTATTTAAATTAGTTTAATTATAAATATTATTTTTTTTGTCAAATTGTCAAAAGAAAGAGAGTAAAAATGAAAACTCAACTTCATCATTGTAAATTTTAATATTAACTTTTATTTTAAAAGTATAAAAAAATATAGTACAGGAAGCAATTTATTACTTAAAAAGAGTAACTACCGATACAGTAACAGCGACAATCCCAAATCCGTTTCTATTCGTTCGCCGGTGTCTTATGTATTTATTTTTCGGCCAATGTAACCTTTAGGGGCGGAAGTGAAATGCATGCCATGCCGTTCTCGATATACTAAGCCTAAGCCTTAGTCTTAGCCTAAGCTAAGGTCCCTTTATTAGCCATGCACTAAGCCTAAGCCTAAGTTGGGGGGCTACCGCCCCCCGAACCCCCCGCTCTAAGTTGTTCTTTTTTCTAACGTTATAACGTCCGGCCCCTAAAGGTGACATGGGCCTATTTTTGCATACTTTCTGAAAGAAAATATATAGAAAATTGTAGAAAATATTATACAACTTGTCATTGGAATTCAATGAAGCAGAATATATAATCATATAGTAAGAACAATGATTTTGTGTAGTGAGGTGCTATTGTAAGCATAAATATAGCTATGATACACATAAAACCTGTATAAAGATCCAATATAATTAGATACATCTATAAAGAAATCCTTCATGACAGATTACAATATATGCTTTGCACTTATGAGCCATCCAATTATATGTCATTACAAATAAAAATAGCAGGTGTAATTGATATTCCTAACTACGGTTGGCCCTTTAGTGCTTTAGATTCATGAAAATACGCCATTTCTGCATTAAATAGTTCAGTTAAGTTATAGAAAATGTATTTTTAATGCTCATATTAATTTGTGTCTAGCAGACTTTAATTTCTGTTGCACTGAAACATAACAGCTATTATTTATGCTAGCGAAAACGTGTAAAACGCCAGAGTCATACTGTTGGCCATTACAAATGATAAATGTTACCTTTTATTACTTTGCCAGTGTTGAAACAAACGCTTTTCTCATGAGTATAACAAATGCGTACCCCTTGGTAATTCTTTAGTCAAGTTTGTTCACTTTCTTAAAATTGATGACGGCTCAAAAATCAGGATTTGCCTTTAGCGATTTGTCCCCAGAAGCACATAACCACTTTTCGGATTCAACCAATATTTTAGGAATTAGTATCGGAATTTATTGACCTCGAAGAGTTGGTTAAATCTGTCCTGTGATCTCAAATGTGTGGAAAGTACATGATATTTTGGCACTAATAGTATTAACAGAAAATGAGTCCGCAGACACAGATTGTGCGATTCAATAATTCTTTTGATGACTGTAGACAACAATACGAAATCGTCAAATCTCGTACTCAAATGGAGCTTGTGCATCACGGAGCGACTGTTCCCTACCGCTAAACTATTAATGTGATGGCAGAAATGTGAATACGAATATGTACGCGATTTAGTTCGTATTTTTAATAAAAGAACAACCATGGTGTACGCAGCTAAAGTGCATTCAATACACAATATATGTACATATATTATTTCAGATAATGTACATATATTATTTCAGATGGAGAACCGTCAGCAAAAAAGGTTAAAACAGAAAATCAAGGCGATGATAACGATGTTCGGATCGACAGCGGCTCCAGTAAAACCGTTGCCCAGGTACCGCCACAAGGAATACCCGTGGCTACCACTAATGAAGCACGCTCAGCTGAAGTTAAAGAGGAAGGCACCGCGGAGTAGGATAAAAATTTTATAGAAAAAATTTAAATCATTTATTACATTGATCTTTTGATTAAAAGTATCGTACAGTTTGCGTTGACTTTACATTAGGGAGGCATAAGACTTTTCGGTGCTTACGGTTTGTTTTCTGGCAAACACTTGGAAATATATCTATACATAAATTTATGTAGCTTAGAAAACCAAGAAAATCAATAGTAATGTGAAACTAACCTTATCTTGTACGCACTAACGATTAAATTTATGTTAACCGGTTTTTATCACCGAGCACTAAAATTTATTTATTTTATGAATTTGTGAATTTATTGTGAACGAAATTTTATCCGCTTTGGAGTGAAAAGTTATGTTCGTAGCTTTCGCAAAGAGTAACAGCTAGGGTATAAATAGCACCCTTTAGATTATTGCTTTACATTTAGATTAAATTTGTGCCCTCCCTAGAAAAAGGGTCGCATGTATGTCCACATTAACTAAAAATCAAGTTTTGTGTGCTACCAGACAAAATTTAAATCCCCATTGGAGAAAGCTGTAAGTCCATTGTTCACAGATTGTTTGTGAGCACAGTGATACTAGTCGGTAGTGGAACTAATTTGTGAGCGGAGCTTGGGCTGTGGCATTACGAATGTATTCAATTTTATGTTCTTCAAATAACTACTGCATAGGGCTTTATCATTGGTAAAAATATTATACTTGAATTCTTCGACCCAAAAACCCTATAATGGTTTGATCGAAACGATTCTATTTCAGCAAATAACACAAATATTGCCAAATTCTCTATTTTAGCTGCATAAGCTTAACTAATTAGCTAATTACTAATTAACCACTCAAAATTTTTTAATCCCAAATATCAGGTGCATACTTTGACATGATAGGCTTTCAAACAAAAAAAAGTTTTTTTAAAATCGGTTCAGTGGTTCTTGAGATCCGTCGGACCGAACGAACGAACGAACGGACATCGACTTTTTTGGTCACAGACAGAAAATAAAAAAGCTTCGCTCGGCTTCGCCTCGCTCCGCTCAAAAATTCTAGTTAATTAACGCTTATGGATTAATCATTGAGTGACAGAAAATCGGATGGGAAGGGCTAATAACA